>JAJKFI010000050.1:9665075-9678811 GCA_029204185.1 Lerista edwardsae
GCACTTTGAATTGGGCCCGGAACAGAACCGGCAGCCAGTGTAGTCGCTGAAGCAGCGGCTCGACAGAGTCAAACCGACGTGCTCCAGCAACCACCCGAGCCGCCGCGTTCTGTACTAGTTGTTATTTCCGGACCGTCTTCAAAGGCAGCCCCACGTAGAGCACATTGCAATAATCTAATCTAGATGTCACTAGGGCATGGGTCAGCTGGACCATAAGGAAGGCAGAATGCCACAGAATAGATCAGCTGGCGGATCAGCCGAAGCTGAGCAAAGGCTCCCCTGGCCACAGCCGCCACCTGGGACTCCAGGTGTAGCTGTGAATCCAGGAGAACCCCCAAGCTGCGAACCTGCTCCTTCAGAGGAAGTGTGACCCCATTCAGAGCAGGACGATAGTCCAGTACCCGAGCCGTGGATTTCCGAACCAAAAGCACCTCTGTCTTATCCGGATTTAATTTCAGCTTGTTCGCCCGCATCCAGCCCCCAACTGCCTCCAGACAGCGATCCAGGACCTCAACCGCCTCCTCAGAATCAGGGGGAAAGGAGAGATAAAGTTGGGTGTCATCAGCATATTGATGGCACCCCACTCCAAACCCCCGGATGACCTCTCCCAGCGGTTTCATGTAGATGTTAAACAGCATGGGGGATAAGATGGAACCTTGCGGCACCCCAAACCTGAGAGGTCGGGGTGCCGAACAAGCATCCCCCAGCACCACCTTCTGGGATCTGTCAGCCAGGAAGGAGCGGAACCACTTCAAAACAGTGCCCCCCAAGCCCCAACCCGGCCAGCCGACCCAGAAGGACACCATGGTCAATGGTGTTGAAAGCCGCTGAGAGGTCCAGCAGGACTAACAGGGTCGCACTTCCCCTGTCCATCCCCCGGCGAAGGTCATCCACCAAGGCGACCAAGGCAGTCTCCGTCCCGAACCCCGGCCTGAAGCCAGATTGGAATGGGTCCAGATAATCCGTTTCCTCCAGAACCCTCTGAAGCTGGGACGCCACCACCCGCTCAATCACCTTGCCCAGAAATGGGATATTGGAGACTGGCCGAAAGTTGTTTAAATTTGTGGGATCCAGGGAGGGCTTCTTCAGGAGGGGGCGAACCATCGCCTGCTTCAAAGCAGGCGGGAGCACCCCCTCCCTCAGAGATGAATTCACCACCCTCCCTGTCCACTTGGCCAGCCCTCCCCGGACAGCTCTAATTAGCCATGCTGGGCAAGGGTCGAGCGGGCAAGCAGCAGGTCTCACACTCCAGAGAATCCTGTCCACATCCTCAGGCTCTACAAGCTGAAAAGAATCCCAAATCATAGGATAGACAGGTTCCCCAGGGACATCACTAGATATGCCCACAGCGGCGTCCAAGTCATGCCGGATCTGATCGACCTTATCTGCAAAGTGTTTTGCGAACTCGTCACAGCGAGCCTCCGTGTGCTCCTCCCTACCAGTAAGAGGGGGAAGATGTAAAAAACTGCGGACCACACGGAAGAGCTCAGCCGGACGGTTCTCTGCAGATGCAATGGTGGCAGAGAGGTGTGCCCTCTTAGCCGCCACCACTGCTCTGGAATAAGCTTTTAATTGGGCCCTAGCCCATGTCCGGTCAGATTCGGCACGAGTCTTTCGCCACCGACGCTCTAGTCGCCTGCTCTGCCGCTTCATCGTTCGCAGCTCCTCAGAAAACCAAGGAGCCGCTCTGATTCTGCGACTGGGCAGAGGACGCTCAGGAGCGATCTCATCCAGGGCCCTGGCCATCTCCGTATTCCAGAGGTCGACCAGGGCACCGGGTGGGTCTCCAACTCTGGCAACAGGAAAATCCCCCAGAGCCCTCAGGAATCCGTCTGGATCCATCAGCCTCCGAGGGCGGATCATAAAATGTGATCCCCCGCCATTGCAGAGGTGAGAAGCCGCAACAAGCCTAAATCCCACCAGACAGTGATCTGTCCATGACAAAGGAGTGATCTTAATCTCCTCCACCTCCAGATCACCATCAACCTGCCCCGCAGTAAACACCAGGTCCAGCGTGTGTCCGGCCTCATGCTTCGGGGCAGATATTCTTTGAGACAGACCCATGGTTGCCATGGAGGCCATGAAATCCTGAGCCGCAGGTGTTCCCGGGGCCTCGGCATGGACATTAAAGTCCCCCAACACCAAAAGGCGGGGGGACTCCAACACCACGCTCGAGACCAGCTCCGTCAGCTCAGGCAGGGAGACTGCTGGGCAGCAAGGCGGGCGGTACACCAACAGAATCCCTGTTCTGTCTCTCCCCTCCAACACAACGCGAAGGCACTCAAACCCGGTGGACTGCTGAACAGGGTATCTGGTGAGACAGATGGAATCCCGATAGACCATTGCAACCCCACCTCCCCGCCCCTGTAGTCGTGGCTGCTGAAGTACCCGGAAACCCGGCAGACAAATCTGGGAAAGATTAACCCCTCCCAGCTCATCCAACCAGGTCTCCGTGATACATACCAGGTCGGCTTTCTCCTCCAAGATTAAATCATGGATAAGAGAGGTCTTATTATTCACCGACCTGGCATTCAGAAGCAGCAGCTTCAGACTCAGGGGACTGTTGCCAGAAGTACCAGGGGTCAGAGGGATGAGGGAAGGGCCAGAAAGAGGGACAGTCTGTCTACGACTGACCCTCCTTCTCCTGTAATGTCCAGCCCTGCCCCCACCGCCATATCTTCCGTAACCCGTAACTCTGCTGATGGTGGCCTCCCTGCCCTCCCCTGAGCTCCCTCGAGGTGTCAAGCACATAATTTCGGCGGGAGCGACCTACAAGCCAACCACCAGCACAGATACAGAAGACTAAAAACACAGACACGCACACACACACACACTCCCCACCAACAAACCAGTGCAGCAGCCCTCACCCCCCTCACACTGAGGCTTGGGCTGCTGCAGGCCTCTGCCTCTCTCTCACAGAGGCAGAGGTCCTCGCTCCTTCCCTCCCTGCCCCCCTCTCACAGAGGCAGGGATAACCTTCCACTCTCACTCCGGCCAGGAAGTCACAATCATACTATCACTCACTCAGTTAAAATGGCTGGTGGCGGCTTGTTGACAGGCGACTAGGCTCCAAAAGAAAAAAACGTGGTTGGAGCCTGATGGTCCACGGGAGATGAACACTGAGGGAAGCAGGCACAGCAGCAGATGTTCTTGGCTCCAGTCTCAGCTCCCCAGGCGAAGAGCCACGGGCAAAGAGCCCTTTGGCTCTTGCCCTTCGGCTCGCGCCAGAGGCTCGCGCCTCTGGCAAGCCAAAGGCTTAAGATGGTACTTGCCTGGAGGGAAAAGCCAAATGGTGCCGTGGTCCAGGGGGTTGCGAAGAGTCGGACACAACTTAGCAACTGAACAGCAACACAGAAATAATGCAGGCACAGAAATGGTAAATAGTTTGGGCTGGTTTGGTAGAATGGGTCTGAATCCTAATAGGAAAAACAAATAAATTGTACATACAAAAAAATTATAAAAATTTTGAATTATGGTGCTGGAGAAGACTCTTGAGAGTCCCCTGGACTGCAAGGAGAACCAATCGGTCAATCCTCCAGGAAGTCAAGCCTGATTGCTCCCTGGAAGGACAAATCCTGAAGCTGAAGCTCAAGTACTTTGGCCACCTCATGAGGAGAGAGGACTCTTTAGAAAAGACCCTCATGCTGGGCAAGATTGAAGGCAAAAGGAGAAGGGGGCGGCAGAGGATGAGATGGTTAGATAGTGTCACCGAAGCAATGAGCATGAAATTGGGTGAACTCCGGAAGCTAGTGGAGGACAGGGAGGCCTGGCGTGCTGTGGTCCATGGGGTTGCGAAGAGTCGGACACGACTTAGCGACTGAACAACAACAACAACAACAAAATTGGTTGTCAAGGAATGGATAATTTAGGAACAATGATATAAGAAGTATTGTTTAAAGAACATGCCAAAAGGTCTTGAACACATTCAGTGCAAAAGAACTTGCACAGAATTAAAAACACATCTCCGTAGTGCCATCCCGCAAATCAGGATGGGTTATCTCCTAAGGCAGTGATGGTGACACACGTGTCAAAGATGACACACCACAATGTTTGGGATGACACACCAGCATTCACCAATACATGACAAAAACTGAATTTGTTTTACTCATTTTTCATTTTGGTAATTATTAGATGTTTCTTTATGTAATACATAGCACCACACACGATTGGATTGTATTTTTTGCTCAAATAAATGAATATAAAGAATTGTTTCTGTTTTGTTTGGGAGGGGGGTTGACACGCCAGTAAAGCCAAGTTAAGCATTTTCCTAAATCATGACACACTGAGCCCAAAAGGTTCACCATCACTGACCTAAGGTGTTTCTTCATTGAGCAGAAGGTCTATTTGCAAAAGAAGGAAGGCAGTTTTTTAATCTTTTCTGCAGTTGTCTCCATTTCTCAAATAGTTGTGTCTAAGTCCTGATGGACAGCTCTGAATCGTCAATTGTATTGTTCCTTGCCTGGCTTCACCCTAAATGCTTGGAAGTCACTCTCTATACAGGGAAGAGAAAGCTCCCAAGCAATTAGAAAAAAAGAAAAGAGGGTGCAGCTTCAGGGAGCAATCCTAAACTGAGTTAGGCTGGCATAAACTAAGCCTGCAACGTTTGGCCAGCACAAGTATGTTTGGACTACTCTTGGAGTCAGAGAGGCCAGCACACAGATAAGAGCCATCCTCCCTGACTCCGAGAGTAGTCCAAACATGCTTTATGGTGGCCCTTGTGCTGGCCAAACTTTGCTGGCTTAGTTTATGCCAGCCTAACTCCAGTTTAGGATTGCACTCTCAGGTAGCCCTGCTTCAGCTCAGATCACATTGAAAGGACCTCACTTTCTTTATGCTCTTCTCCAAAATAGTTCAGTTCAAAAGGCAATTCTTTATTAGGGTACAGTCCTAAGGGAGTATTTTCCCTTGCCCCAGTGTAAGCCTAAACCGGACTAATGGGGCTCCTCAGATCTGTGCATGCTGTTTAGCAGGTGTGAGTCTGATAAGCCTGCAGCAGCCTGGATTGGGGCCATGTGGCCCAGGACAGGGGTTTGGCTCCGGCATTAGTGCCAAATCCTAGTTCCTTCCCCCTCCCTTGGCTGCCCCGCCCACAGGAACGCCCTCCCTCCAATCCATTCCACCCTCCCTCAAGCCTTCTCCCTGCCCAGAGAAGCCCCTGCACTGGCCAAACTTGTCCAGCACACAGGCAGCTTACCAGCTGTCACCTTCGGCATACCTGGGCCAGTGCAGCTTGTGCTGGCGCGGAAGTGCCTTACTGCATTTTCACAACAGTGCTGGGCCGATGCAGCAGACACGTTATCAGACCAACACAGTTCTTGGATTGCACTGCGCATCAAACATGCATCCCTGCAAAGGGCCAAACTGCGTGTTTTGTTAAATGTAGTGTTTGCCCTGTGCCTGTTTGTTTTTAAATACCAAATAGCTTCCTTGTGCAAATGCACAAGACAGCAACTGTCCTGCTCTGTTGCTTCTGAAAAGGTCTCAATTTGGACCAATTAAATATTTCTAATAAAATCAAATTCCTAAATATTTTTTGTTGCAGTTATGATATTTAAAGGTTAACTTATTTAAAATATCTGAATCAAGTATATTAAAGATTACAATAATACCCTCTCAAAATAGAGTTAACATGGATTTATTCAAGCACACTGGAGCCTGCTTTGGTATTAAGAGTTGCATCAGGAGCAAAAATATGTAACTTTTTCTTGTTGAGTAATGATGATTGAAGATATCAAAGGCTGCTGATAGAAATCCTGTGACTCTGTTGATTGTCCTGGGCCTGTCTCCTGGTACAAATTATCCACATTTTTTACATTCAAAGCCAATGTTGACGTTGGCCATATTTGTTCATATTTTCCCAGCTCAAATTTAAAGCGAGCAGTGGTGATGGGTCAAATTCTTACATGAGTGTAGGCTAGGAGAGCTGAATCAAATTTTTACCTTGCCATGCTGTCATTTGAATCAAGCTTTTCACTAACCTGGATCACAGAATGTTAACCTTGGAAGGTCATCTAATCCTGCCCTCCTGCTCAGAGCAGGGAACTAATACATGATCCCTGACAGGTTTTTGTCCAGTCTTGGTTTGAAAACCTTCAACATGCGAGAGCCCACTACTGCCAGGTAGCTCTTGTATTTTGCAGGACTGTATCAAACTGCCCTTATGCCTGGGGCAGTGATATCATATGACATCATTTCTGAATTTCCCCTGGAGGGCGGGGTGCTCACTGCTGCAGCTATATGCACCCCATCCAGCACTCCATCCTTGCCCTCCTCCCGAACTGTTACCTTCTCGTGTGGGTTACTGGGGCCTTCTCCTCATGGCTTGGCCTCCTCTTTTTCTGGTCTCTTCATTGGTCTACCACAGCACTTCCTGAAGTGTGGCTTTGCGACCGACTCTCGGAAACCAAAACTGGGCCATTCCCCCTTAAGGGTGGATTGTGGTGCAGTAGGCACCCAGGGGCTTCAGCTCTTAACTGGGGATTGCACTGGTATCCTGAAGGGTCTGGAAGTCCTGCAGCCCCCTCTGTGGGTCTCCCCGATGCAGCAAAAAGCCCCAAATTGCATGCAAAAACCAGAAGTGCTTTTGTGCACAATTTGGGGCTCTTTGCAGCATCGGAGGAGGGGCTGCAGGACTCCCAGACTCGTCAAGTTTCCAGCACAACCCCTAAGTAAGTGCTGAAGCCCCTGGGTGTCCTTGGTGCCCCCATCACTGCAGACCCCACAACTCAGCTTTGGGAACCACTGGCCTACCAGATGGACTTAAATAGCTGGTCTTCAGGCTTGGCCTGACCCCTCCACTCCATAGCCCAATTTAAAGCAGACTTCCGAGCTAGCGCTCTCCCCTTTGCCTTCTTGTTGCTGCCGCCGCCGGGCTGACCCACTGTGTTTGTTGGCGGTGGATGTGTAATGTGATCTGTTTCCAGCTGGTCCAACCTGGGTCTTGCAGCCTCTTCACCCAACCAGGAGAGGTACTGCAAAACCAGGTGGGGACTTCCGGCTTACAGGGCTGGAGGTTGCCCCAGAAGGCTCTGCAGCTCCACCATTGGGGGCAAGATTCGCTGGCACATGCACTACAACTCATACATTCCTGCCAGTGGGATGGGCGGTTGTGGCCTTCCATGCCCCCATAACAGCAGCTGACTCTTCCTGGGCATCTGCAGCAGCCACGGAGCCAGGACAGAGCCTGGGGGTTTGCTTGCCACATCGGATCAGGGGAGCCCCAGATACCGAGTTATACTTGATGATGTTGTCGTTGTCTTATCTCCCTAGGAAGCTAGTAATATAATAATTTAATCATCTATGCAGATCATTCCTCATTGACAGATTAGGTGGAAGCTGGATGAATGTTTTATAATAAAGATTTGGTAGAGCAATTAAAATACAAATGCTCTTTCAAAGTAAATTACTCACATGATGTAGAACCTTTGCTAATCTGGGATACATTTAAATTCTAATTTAGAGGTTGCTTTTTACCATTAGGTTCCTGCTATAAAAATCAGGGGGAGGGGGGAATAGGTCTCTAATAATGGAAGATATTAAGTAACATGAATTTGAACATAAAGCAGGTTGCTCAGTGCAAAATTAAGGTTATACTGCAGACAACTAACAGTGCAATCCTAACTTCAGGCTGAGCTGTCTCACTGCCAGCTCAGACTGTGTAAATGTTCACAACAACTCATGATGGAAATGAGGAGGGATACAATATTTTTCTCAGTGAATCTCTCATTTCATGCATGGTAGTTTAGGACCAATAATAAACAAGATGGCCACAGATTTGAAACCCAGATCAGATTTTTGGCTGAGGCCAGTGGCAACTATAAAAATGAAGTTTTGCCAATGTTTCAGTTTGGTTTGATGTCCCCCATTATTGTTACCAAAATTATTTGCATAATGTTCCTTCTTTGATTGCTACACCACTAGGGGAGGAGTAACATCCCATGGATGAAGGCCAAAATGATGCAATAACATGCCTGATTTGGAGGTCTGCCTTTGTCTTACGATGATGATATATATTATGTAATAGCATTAATTGCATATTTTACATATACTAATAATTACATATATTAACAGAGTGGTGACATGATACTGGTAGCTTGTTGTCATGAGTTCCCTGGGGCATCTGGTGGGCCACTATGAGATACATGAAGCTCAACCGGAATAAGCCCTTGGCCTGATTCAGTGGATTCTTCTTATATCTCAATCTTTATGGCAGTGTTTTCAAGGGTTAAATAATCTTAGGGGTTATTGCTTTGGCTAATAGAGGAACAGGATCCTTAAATGAATGAATAAGTAAAATATTAAATAATGTTGTATTCGTTTTTCCTCCATACTTTTAGACATTTGTGTCACTAGACTGGTGTGTGTGTGGGGCCTGACCCAGGTGACACCATCAGGAGGGGTGACTCCCTCCTCTCCCAAAATGTTTCCTGCTGGTGCTGTAGTGCCGGCATAGGCAAGAATTGGCCCCATCCAGCTGTGGCTACTCGATGCTTGCAGTGGTCAGGTGAGTGCCCAGCTTGGCACTCCCTCACTTTGCACCTCTGTGCCTGGACAAGCTGCAGTCAGATACCACCCTCTTGATCTGGTTCCGTCAAGGTGAACTCCCTGCCTGGCTTTTCAGCTTTGTGCATACCGGTACATGAATGTCTCCCTCCCACACCACCCCAGCAAGTGTCCGCTACAACATACACCTGTCTCTGAAAGAAACTTCACTGAGGATTTCCTTTGTTTCTGCGTCTCTTGATCCTCTGGGTGATGGTAGGAAATAATTGGGCAAATGATTCTGTTGCACATCACAGAGATTGAGTTGGGCTACTTATCTTCTGAGGATAAAGGTGGAGTGAGGAGTTTTCCACTTGGTTCTTCCTGGTTTCATTTTACACTTCTACTGATGGAAAAATTCCAAGAGTTGATATACCAAGATATTAAAAGTTGCAGTGCCAGCTTTTATTGAGGTCTGTATATGTAGGAGGTCCTTGAGGAGGATACAGTGAGTACCACTCGGGTGATGCCAGTGTTTTAAGATATGAAATTATAGACTAACTGAGTCAATGCCCTATCCAACTGTTGAGATACTTTGAAGATTTGATGCTCCCCAAGAAATTAAAAAATACAGGTAGCCCCATGATATCCATGGATTTGGATCTGTGTATTTCAGAAACCATGAGTTCCAAAACATGCAGATTTGGGCCTACCCTGGAGCCTCTGGGTGCAACCAGAGCTGTGCTCCAGATGTGCCAGGAGGTGTTCTGAGGGCTGTGCGCTGCTGCACACAACCTCTCCAGCCTTCAGAATGCTCATTTCAGGCAAAAAAAAAAGTGCCTTTTGTTTTCCTCCAAGAAACTAGAACTGATGTTTTTACAGGGGGAAGCCCTGTAGATTACCCATATATACTCATGGATAAGTTGATCTCATGGATAAGTTGAGAATAAGTTTTAAGCCAAAAATAATAGAATTTGGTATGACACTTGGATAAGTTGGGGGTATAACTTAGGGGGAGGTGGTATGAAATTCCTTGAAAATGGCTTACCAGTAATTGTTCTGAGGTAGCAACAGTCAGCCAACCAAAGAATGGAGCCATTTCACTTTCTTCTGAGGCAGCACAATAATAGAGCTATTCTCCACAAGAAGGAAGAGAGATGAAGGTGCTTATGGGAGTTGAAGGCTTTATGAGGAATACAATACAGCACTTCCATAGCAGCAACCCTCATAACAACTACAATTCCAATAAGCACCTTTACCTCTCTGCCTGTTTGGAGAAGAAGGAAAATGCCTACCAGTGTTTTTTTGCTTGCTATCCATTGATGCCTGAGAACAATTTCAGATAAGTAAATTTTTTTTCCTATCCCACTACTTTCTACTTCTTAGACTAGCCCCATCCCCAGCTGCTGTTAGAAGCTTTATTAACTATATTAACCTGTGTATAAGTCGATCCATGTTTTTAGGGTCAATTTTCAGGCATAAAATTTTAGATTTGTAAATGGTATGTAAAAATGCATAAGGCATAAAAATGTCATATCTCGTTTTTCAGGGGAAACCGGCAGTCACATTTTTTTGCCCAAGAGAAGCTTGCTGGGGAGGCTGCACACGGCAACGCATGACCTCCCTGGCCCTCAGAACACCCTCTTGAGTGCAACTGGAGCACTGCTCTGGTCACATTTGGAGAGTCTGGGGTGGGCTCAAATCTGCGGGTTTGGAATCCAGAGATTCTGAAAATCCCATACAAATCCCCATTTCCATAAATATATCAACCAGAAGTACTGAAAACATTAGAGAAAGCACCCATGAACTTTGTACCGGATACCATAGTAATGCGTTCAGCTTTATGGTGCTTCTGGCCACTGGGTATCTCATAAATGCTTGAAAGGGCTGAATCTCATTGCTGGAATATCCCCTACCCCCCCTCCAGCCAATTCCGACTGCTGTATTCATGTGGCTCAGGTACATGCATCTTAGGGTGCAATCCTAACCTGGCGTTAGGCCAGCACAGTTTGCCCAGTGAAGTTTGGCCAGCACAAGGGACACTGTAAAATATGTTTGGACCACTCTTGGCTGTAGGTTGCTGACCCTTTCAATAGGCTATGCCAGAGGTTTTCAAACTGGGGCAGTGTAACTCCCCGGCCTGAAAATTCTGCCTGTGTCCCTTTAAGGGACAGACAGCAGCATGATCCCCAAGGTTGTGCTACTGCCATGGCATTTTGCACTTACCTGAGAGAGCCCCCAACTCCTGGGGTGAGGGGAGCCCTGCAGACACCACTGCGGGGCTCCCCAAGCCTCTAAAAAAGTTTTAAAAAGATCAAAAACTTCTTCCTGATTTGCTGTCAAAAACCAGAAGTGGGTTCTGGTTGCTTTTATCTATTTTTGCAGAGGTTTGGGGAGCCCTGCAGAGATGTCTTGAAAGCTCCCCATACCCCCAGGAGGCCGGGACTTGCTCAGGTGAGTGCAAAACGCCCCCTCCCATCCCTGACAGCAGCACGATCCTCGGGATCATGTTGCTGCCTTTGCCCTGCCCCTGCACACACATACCAAGATGCTACGCAATCCCACAATATTCTTTACTTGTGGTGTTAGCAGTGTTTATGGATTGTGAAGAAAGGACATGTAGTTATGGAGGTTTGTTAATGGCAGCTTGACTTATGCCAAGAGTTGGAATTAATATTGAGCATTGATAAAGTATGGACTTGCATGCTGTTGAATAAAGTCACATGAGCATTTCTGGGAAGGAAGAATTCACTCTGTAGATATCTTGGGGAATGATTGATATTTATATATTGAAATTTATTTATGACCAGCACAGCTTGCAGTACCTCATATTTTGCCCCCCACTCTTGTAATACTTATTGATAGGATATATTCAAGTTTATCCTTTTGGCTTGGTTTTGTTCTGCAACTTTTGTTGCTGTGGTTGTTTTTATGTTACCATGTTGTATATAAAATTAGAATTTTTTAAAAAAACCTCCTTTATAATTTTTTTTTTAAATCCTTGCAGGTTTGGGTACGAAACAGGGCAGACAAGTGAACAAACATGAGATTGCCCATAGTTTGTGTAGTTTAGCACTACTCTTTAAGCAAGTTGACTTGACAACAGTGAATACAACCCTATGTGCTCTTTTGCTCAGGAGTGTCGCAAACGCGCCATAAATCGTGTTTGTGCCTCCTTTTGAGTCAGGGAGGATGGCATACATCCTTGTGCTGTCCTCTTCACACTGGCCCAAGCACTTCAGCCAGTAAAGAAGTGTAGTGTCAGTCTAGGGAGGCCAGCGTGGGAGATTGGGGAGGGTGGGGTAAGGCATAAGGGGGTGCAGGAGGGTGGAACATGGGCAGACCGGCCCGGGGTGGGATGTGGGACTCGCAGATATAGGTTGTGTGCTAATCCCCATACTAAGCTTGGTCAGCGTTACACGGGCCGCTTGGAACTGCATCAGCTAGTTCACTGGCACAGCTCTTAGCCCTATTGGGATGGCAGCGGCACGACACAGGGTAAGGGGAATAAATTCCCCTTACTGCAAGTAGTATTGAATGCAGCCCCAACCCGACACTGGATATGGGGCCAACGGGCTGACCTCCATATTCCAGTGTGGGTTAGGATTGGGCTGCCTATGAGTAAGCAACTATCAGTCCACTCAGAAAATTATTTCTGTATTGTAACAGGCATGTGGCTGTATGGCAGTGTTCTTTTGCTTCTGGATGTGTTTATATATTCACTTACTCATAGTATAAAGGTTGTATTTATTCGCAGCTCAACTAGTAGAGAAAACATATCAGAAGGTTGACAACTTAATTTAATCTGCCCCTTTTCTTGATTTTGTTGTTTACCAGTAGATATATCTAAATAACAAATGCTTGCCAGAAATTAGCCTCGCATAATTATATTTATTGGTTTTTAAAAAGGGGGAGATGAGAGATACCTCTGGGAGGGGTGTTTCATAATCCAGGTACCATAAAAGAACTTTCCCTTGTAACAACTTTGTAATCTTAATAGGAGTGGCACAAACAGCAGGTTCCTGGATAAAGATCTGAGCAAGTGAGCAAGGGTCATATAGTCTGTGCTTCAATGTGGTATTTAACTTCCATGTGTAATTTTATATGTATTCTAAAATTCCACATGTTGTGTTTTGAGGTAATCCTCTTCGTAGCTGTGTGCCACTCTGTTCTTTGGCAGTTTTCTCAGTTTTCTTTGGATCTTTTCTGTGGATCATTTCTTTCAGTATGTGGTGGAGGCAGTAGGAAAGGCCCACTTATTTAAAACAGCCTTTCTCAATTTCCATTTAATGTCAGGCTCTGAGTGTGCGTACACATATGTTAGAAATAGAGAGATGTTCAAGAAGCTAAGAATTATACACACAAGTATTAAAATGGTCATTTTTCAACTAAGGAAATTGTCATACATACATTTTAGTTGCATGTACAATGCATTACAAATATGTGTGTTCATACTGTTTTTGATGCAGTTTATTATGTGATTAATTTCTTAACTTGAAAACTGACAGTTTTAATGTTTAATATGTGAAAATATCATTCTGGCTTAATTATAAAACTATACATTATTTTTCAGCAAAGATGTCTAGAAAATTAAGCTTACCAACCGAATTGAAGCCTGAGTTAGGTAGGTATTGGTTTAAAGCCTACATTGTTTGTTTCACAGCTTTTCAAAGAGTATAAACATCGTGATTTGATTTAGTAGAAGATAGTGTGTTATCTACTTGGAGCTACCTTTATGTTCCAGGATTTTAAATCATGGAAAAATTTCACCCACAGCAAGAATATAATTCTTACTAGTTTTGATACAGTTAGTCACATTGTTACCTGTTAAAACATTGTAAGACCAGCGGAATAGTATAAAGTAATTATAGATATCTGCCTGGAGGCAGACTGCTGTGCAGATGTCATAATAATGTCAAGGTATTCACTGACCACTTGAGTCTTAATTCAAGTAGACTGTAGAGTCATTAAACAGCTGTCTTGGAGGATCAGACTCTTTTGCTACGTGTAGAAAGATCTGTATGAGTGTTGTTCTTGAAAGATAGAACATTTCTGTAAATTGTAAAAACCTTCGGGTTTATGAATAAAAGTCTGCCTATGTAAACCGCCTTGGGTTACAGTCATTAGAGAAATCTAGTGATCTTAAGAAAGGCTGTATATAAATACATGTATTATTATTATTATTATTATTATTATTATTATTATTATTACTACTACTACTACTACTACTACTACTACTACTACTACTACTACTA
>JAJKFI010000050.1:9685810-9732901 GCA_029204185.1 Lerista edwardsae
TCTCTCTCTCTCTCTCTCTCTCTCTCTCTCTCTCTCTCTCTCTCTCTCTCTCTCTCTCTCTCTGTGTGTGTGTGTGTGTGTGTGTGTGTGTGTAAAAACCAATCCACTTGGCATAGGATTAGCTAATATGTGGCTAAAGAGGTCATAGGCTTCTATGTAGAATTCGAAAGTGTGTCAATAGTTTTAACTTGCTGAAGCCCTTATTTTTGTTCAAATATAATAAATAGCTAGCAGCCATGTAATGAGTCAGGCCATTGGTCCATCTAATTCAGTTATTATAATGCCAACTGACAGAAGCAGCAATTCTTCTCCAGGGTTTCAAACAGGGATTTTTCTCTGCCGTACCTCAAGATGTTGGGGATTGAACCTGCATGCAAGCATGTGCTGAACTGCAGAGCTGCTACCTCACCTTAAAACAGAACTTTTAGAATGCTAATTGTATGAAGGGAATAGTTGATATTATACACTATTGATGTTCTTTCTAGTAAATCACTGAGTAAAATTCTGATGCGATTCGCTCAGTCATCTTGTACAGCCAGAGTATCAGCATCAGACACAAATGGTAGTTAGGAATATCTTATGTTTGTTCAGCATTTTCATTGTTTTCCAAACAAAACCTATATTTCTCCCTATTTTTTATCAGTGATCCACCTCTGATGTGCTTGCAAAGTCAATTGAGGGAAAAAATGGGTTGATTTTTATAACCTATAAATTATTGAACTGGTTTAAGCTTATTCCTCACCACCTCTTTTTAGGGACCATGACC
Organism: Lerista edwardsae; assembly: GCA_029204185.1. Lineage (NCBI taxonomy): Eukaryota > Metazoa > Chordata > Lepidosauria > Squamata > Scincidae > Lerista > Lerista edwardsae. Next base: position 9,686,577 of record JAJKFI010000050.1, read on the forward strand.
GTCAAAAATGACTATGACCACCTGCTTACTATCCATGCATTATGTCTGGAAAACATGCACTAACATTTCATACTTCCACAGGTTTCAGATGGCATAAATGTGACAGTATTGTCACCTACTTTTTGAAGTTATCTTAGAATTGTGTATTTTTCAAAGCGTGTACTATTTTGATTAGTCTTTTAAGAGTACAGGCGTGCCCCGTGTCTTCAGGGAATGTGTTCTCGCTCTTACTAAGGTTACTTGAAACAGCAGATAAGATATTAACAGCAGATAAGTATTATCCTATTAGGCTGAAGCCTAGGGGCCCCTTAGGGACTAGGGCCCATCAAGGTGGCATGTCGAGAAATCCGCCTAATGCATGGGTCTCCAGATCTGGCCCCAGGGGATTCCCCATATAGCCCACCAACCCTCCAGCTGGCAAGATACTATAGCAAGTCTGACCTTGAAAAGGCGAGGCTTGCAGAGCTCTCCAAGAACCACATGGGGCAAGCTCTGCCTCCAGGGATTGAGATGGGCTGCATGTGCAGGCTGCATCGCTGGGGAGCTTCCATACAAGCCTGGCTCCGTTTGTAAGGGGTTCCCCCCCTTTTGGGGCATAACTTACAAGTGCCTGGCTTCTCCGTTTCTTGCCTCTCAGATTTCTGCCTGTGGTTCTTCTGTTTTAGGAGTAGGGGTGGGTGGGAAGCTTCTATGCAAGTCTAGCTTTGTGAGGAGAAGTCCACCTGCGGCTGGATAGCCTTTGGATGCAAAGATGGGCTTGTGTGTGTGTGTTTCGTAACAAGGCAATAGATGGGGACAAGTGATTCATTAGCTGAGTTGCATAGGCCTTATTTGTAAAGGGGAGAGGAGAACCATGCCTGCCCATCCACCAGGGGCTTCCATTTAGTGTGGGAGAATCTTTCCTGAAGTTTTTTTTGGGGGGAGGGGGCAAAATATTTGAAAACGTTGGGGCCTGGCACTGGTTAATACAGCCCTGGACAAGAGCAAACAGCTTCCCTAGTTGGGTTGCCGAAAACTATGCCGGTGCTACTCTAAGGATTCCAGAGAAATGGATGTGTTCTCACTATCTATCCTGCCAGACCCCTTAGAATTGTACCGCTGCCACAGTTGTCAGTGTCCCAGCTGTCAAAACCCATGAGCTCTGGGCAGTGCTACTCTAAGGGCTCCAGCAGAGTGGATTGTGAGAGCGGCTATGAGTTAACCAAACCTTGACAATCCACCCCTCCAGAGCACCGCTGCTGTCACCCCACTGTGAGCACCCAGCTCTCCAAACTCACGTGCTCTGGGCACTGTTCTGAGTGCATGAGTCGCTCACAGTGCAACAGCGGTGCTTCTCTAATGGCTCTGGCAGGGTGGATCGTAACAGGGCAGCAGCAAGCAGCCACATAATGGGAGGCGGATCTGGAAACATGTATATGGGGGCATGCCTTTATCTGTTAATGCAATGTAGTGTGAGATTGATTCTTCCACTCTTGGCAAGATCAAAATTCTATAGTGATTGTGATCCACAGAACTACACGACTAGTTCTACATACTTAATTTAGGCTTACGTTCCTTCTGGGGGCCCCATTGGGACTAGGGCCCATCAAGGTGGCATGTCAAGAAATCGGCCTAATGCATGGGTCTCCAGATCCAGCCCCCAGGGACTCCCCATACAGCCCGCCAACCCTCCAGCTGGCAAAAGACTATAGCAAGTCTGACCTTGAAAAGCAGCCCTTCTGTTACATGACAAACTGCTTTTGAAACTGAGACTTTCCAAAGCAGTTTGAGAGATTCTGTTAAGTTTTATGTTTAGTTTGATATATTTAGGGATCCTTACATCCACTTTAGCCTGTGGAAAAAGACCGATTAGTTTTGGGGCAAATAAAGCAGAATTAGTTTGTGTGACTATGACTTAACTGGGGGAAGGAGGAAGCTCAATGTCCACAAAGTAAAACAACTACTAGTAGCTGTTTTTAACCACTGTGCTGTAGCACATTGGTGTGCCATGAATGGTCTATAGGTGTGCTGTGGGAATTTGAAAAAGGGTCATTTATTAGCAGGGTCATTGGGGAGGTGTGCCCCCTACCAGCAGCACACTTGTCAGTTGTCAAAAAGCTGATGGTGTGCCTTGACAATTTTTGCAACTTGCCAGCATGCCATGAGATGAAAAAGGTTGACTACCTCTAAGCTAGAGCCTTGTAGATATACTCTTAATATACTTTAGAGAATACAACATTAGTCCAGACAAATGAATGTACAGGCATGACCCAGTATCCACTGATTCAGTATCCACAGTTTTCAGTCATCCATGGATAGTGGGAGGCCTATTAAAAAGATAAGGGAACATTAAACAAATCCTTTTTTTTTAACAAGGTGCTGCAACCTTGTTGCAGCAAAACCACTGATGTGCCCCTATCTTTAAAAAGGTGTCCCCAGTATCCAGGATATTGGGGCATGCCTGTAATAAATTTCTACAATGATTTCTAGCAAAAAAAACAAACTCCCTCCCCAGTGTTATATTACAGAAGACAAATTTAGTTCTACCATGGTATACCATGACAATAGATAGTACACCACCATATTCTTATATTTACTGAAAAGATGGTTTGCATGGCAAAGAAGTGTGTTGCACCGGGGAATCCATTCCTGACACGCTGCGGTCTTCAGTGTGCTGAGGCAGGCTGAACTTTAGAGCAAGGAACTAGGAATTTTTCTAGGCCAAAAGGCATCCATTTTAGAGCATAAGAAGAAAAAGGTTGAATACACTAACAGGTTTTAGAAACGGCATGTTAAAATGCATTTGCTTCATTTTAATTATCTTTTACTTCTATCCTCAAGTTTGCCAAGTTTAAGGCCGCTGTTGGATGTATATTACCTGCCACTTACCAACATGCGGATAGCCAGAACATTTTGCTTCACCAACAATGGGCAGGCATTATACCTTGTCTCACCTACAGAAATCCAGAGAATCACCTATAGTCAAGAAACGTGTGAAAATCTGCAGGTAAAGCATTTTGGCATCTTTCCCCCCCCCACCCCCAAAAAAACATACTTTGAAGAATAAGCTTGGCTGAACAGAAGTCCAGGTTAGAGGCAAGCTTTCCTTCACTTGCCTTATATTCGCTTGATAGTGAAGAAAACCATATCATCTTCTTAGCCAATATGAGGATTGAAAAAGCCCCACCAGCCTTCCAGCTGTGCACGTTATGCCTGGCTGGTGAGCAGTGAGTGTTCTTTCTTCCAGGGAACAGGGCTTGCCCGTTAACCAGATATGCTGGCTAGCACTGCTTGCACAAGACTTTCAAGCCTCACCTTCCTGACTGGACTCCCTCTATGGTGTCACTCCAGTCTTCCTCTTTCCTTCATGAGGGCCCTCTAAAGTTATACATGTTGAACTTCCTTCCTCAAGAAGTTCTTGTGAGGAAAGAAGTGAAAGATCTTTTTTCTCGGGGACCCTTGTGAAGGAGGGAGGACAGCCAAATGGCCCTGCATGGCTTCCAGGGAGGAGGCTGGGGACGTCTTAACCAGCGCTTCAGTGAACAGCACGCTCTGAACGGGCATTTCCACTTCTTAAGACAAAGATTCAAGCTAATGGAGTTTGTAGCTTAACCAAATGCCAGATAATGTGGCTTTCACTGTGTTATATTTGCTTAAAACCTTTGGTCATTAGCATAATCTTCGATGAGGCAAAGAAATTCCTTATTCCAGTTGCAGCTTGGTTGTTTTGTCTTTGGGAGAAAAGCAACAGGATCAGGATACACCTGAGCAAAATCTTATTTAGAATTTACAGAAGTTCAGAAAACCTTTCCCTTTCTGCACAAAGCTGCTCACAAACCAGTGAGAGGATGTACATTTTTGAAACCCCACCTACAGGTCAAGCTGCATATTGCATTAAAAGAAGTAGAGCTTGTGGGGATATAGATTGTCACTAGGAAAATGTGATATTACTTGTGTGCAGATATGTGAACACTGGGTCAAATACATGCTAAATAGTAGGTTTCATTGTTAGCCGCAAACTAACAGTGTTTTTCTGTGTGAGCAGTTTAAATTATGAGATTCTAAATTGAAATGAGTGTGTTGTCGAAATATGCTAGAAGTGCTTTTGTTGTAAAATCCAAATATAACTGTATCTGTAAATGTTTTTCCCCTTTCCAAAGGAAATGTTGGGTGAACTCTTCACACCTGTAGAAACACCAGAAGCACCAAACAGGGGGTTCTTCAAAGGCCTCTTTGGAGGTGGCGCACAGTCACTTGACAGAGAAGAACTCTGTAAGTTCTTTTTTTTATTTAACTTTTCTCAGGTGGATAATGGAAAATCATGCCGAATCCCTTTGGCAAATATAGTTCAGGTCAAAGAAAATTATTTAAAGTATTAAAGCTGCAATTAAGATTAGGTTTGTGTTTTCTTCTAGAACAGCTGTATCCAAACTGGAGACGGCTGCATGTCCGGAATGGATTCCTTGGCGCAAAAGGGGCTTACTGTTCCATCAGGGAGCTGCCATATTGTGCTGCTAATTGCCCCCAAGCTGTGCTCTGGCTTGCTGTATCTGCCCAAAAAACCAGGCACAAAGCAGAAGTGGCCGGCTGGAGCACAGTTTGGGAGTGATCGGTGTGGAGGCTCCGCACAGAACGGTAAGACCCATTCACCCAGGGGATGGATCCAGACCATATTCTATAATTAGAATAATTTGTATCTCATTGCAAATATATTTTGACAAATTCTTACTGGATTAGCATAGAGGCCATGTGCTTGTGGTTACCACCTCAGTTTCAGGCATTTTTTTTTTCAAACTTGAGAATACTGAACTTAAAATCCAATCCTATGCAGAGTGAATTGTGCCTGAGCCCACTGAATTGTATCTTGACCACAGGCATCACCTGGTGCAAAAGCTCATTGCATCATTTCCATGAAGATCCCCTTTCATGTCCATACAGAATAAATTACAATGTTATATGCACAACCTAAATGCAACGGCATCACGAGGGTTAGTGTAAGTCACATTAACTATATTTATTGAATTATAGGTCACTCAACCCTTTGACAAATATACAGCTTCCAAACTGCCATGTTTCCTGGCTGTGAAAGGCTTTGTACAGGCAGGAGAAAGATTTTCCAGCTCAGCAAAGCCCCTTGTCAACAAGGGATCACAAGGGCTTTGAAGGCAAGAAGCAGCCATTTGGAATGCATGCAGTGTTTAAGTTCAAGCTGTAAAAGGCAGTCACTAGCCTTCTTTTGGCAGCCCAAATTTCAGTCTAATGCCCCAAATTGAGACTTCAGAAAGCAATCGCCCTAAATGGTTCAGGGAACCTGAAGTGGACTCCTCCATTGTACTAGTTGGGCCAGTTTAGTAGTTAGATCTCCTTTCATGGAGGTTGTCTCCACCTGGCCTTATGAATAGAAGATTTCCCTAATGTGAGGCTGCTTTAGATACAGGGCCCAATTGGGAGCAATTGGTCTAATTGGCTTAAAACTGGCCCTGATCTCCGCTTAATTTTACTGATCCTGCTGTTCAACCCCTTTATGAAGTCCTGGTGTAGCTGGATCTTCTTGCACCCTGAGCTGTGATGTTGAATGTTCCCCTCCCATGCCTGACCTGGAAGTAACTGAGGTGACAAGATTACATCACCGCCAGTTACTTTGGGGTTTATGGTGGCTCTGAACAGTTGCGAGCCACTCTTAGCAGCTGATGGCTTTTTGTGCTGGGAGAAGTGAAAGAAGCCATTGGTCACTGAGAGCCGCTTGCAACCGTTCCACGTGAGTGCCTGTGAAAGGTGGTGCCAGAGAAGGTACTGCGATGGCAAGGGGGCCTCCGCACTGCCTCAGTACCTTCTCCAGCTTCCCCACTTCCCACATAGGCACATGCAGGCAGCTCAGCAGCTGATGGCTTTCCCCCTTTTTTTTTTTTGGTGAAAAAGGGGGAAAAAGCCATTGGCCGCTCAGCAGCTCACAAGTGCTCCGAGTGAGCGCCAGAAGGAGAGGGCACTGGAATTGATGTTGCACACACCCCAGGCAAGCCACCTGGTGTCCTATACCTTCCCACCCCCTTAGCTATGCAAGTGTTATGAAGGTTTGCCAGTCCAAAGCAGCAGTGGGGAGAGACAATTTTCTTACACAAACTTCCTTTAACTCTGGGTAAAGTGGGTTTGGGTACAACCCACTGATTTCAGTGGGGTCAAGAATGTCTGATCTGCACAGGCTCAGGTTGCTAATCTCTTGCCTAAGTATGTACTAAAGTCCTTGTATTTATCCGAACTCACTAACTTGGTGCTTTCCAAATGTTTTAGTGCTAGCGCCCACTTTTTAAAATGACGATCTATCATGACTCTTTAGACAAAAAAAGATATAAGAAATACTAAGTTATTAATTATTAATACTTGGGGTCCTGTGCTCTTGAGGCTGCATGGAGACCTTAATATCATATGTGTGTATAGATAGTCGGTAGAACAGCCATTTTCAACCACTGTGCTACAGCACATTGGTGTGCCGTAAATGGTCTACAGGTGCACTGTGGGAATTTGGGGAAGGATCATTTATTAGTAGGGCCATTGGGGATGGAGCCCCCACCCCACCGGCAGTACGGTGTGTCTTGTCAATTGTCAAAAAGCTGATGATGTGCCTTGACAATTTTAGCACTTTGCCAGTGTGCCATGAGATGAAAAAGGTTGAAGACCTCCGCCCTAGAAGGACTGTTCCTCCAAACCTTTACAGTCATTCCAGGATACCCAGAAAGCTGAAGAACAAGTTAGGGATTTCCAGACTAGACAAAAGTCTAAAACTGGGTTCAGACATTACACGCCAATTACTAGAGAAAATAGGAAAACTTGACATTTTAATTTTGGAGGGTGAAAATTACCTCATACCACAGTTTATATTCCAACTAACAGTTTTCTTTTGCAAACCAGGCAATGATGCTTGCAAAGTTTAATGTTTCAAAAACTTTTCGCGGGTCACCAAACCTACTGGTGTGTCCCAACTCACAGTTAGGGAAACACTGCTCGAAACTCATTGTAAAGCTACATTTAAAAAAATACAATATGTACCTACAATTCTTGGGCCAAGTATAGCTTTAACTTTGTCATTTCACAATGTATGAAACAACAAGGATTGGCAAGCTAAGGACCCCTTTTGTCCTTTTGAAAAAATAGCTTAAACAATCAACAACATGCTGCATATTAGAACAAAGAGTCTTTGCTGTACATTCTGTACACAGTATTTCAAGACTCAATATTGGGAGCCCTGCCTATTTTTTACTGTCTTTGAGGAGGAGTTCAGAGAGATTATGCATTTGGAAATCTTTCATTTTATTCATAATTTGTTCATAATTTATCTGTTCATAAGTTTCAGCACAAAAAGAAGAGGAAAAATTGGAAGTTCACATGGCAAAATATTGTAATAGTACCACAAAAGGCCAAATGCTCTTTCAATTTGCCTCTCCTGCACCCATGGAACAAAAAGGAAGTTGGTCTCAGCACTTAGTCAACTTGGCTGTACTCAATTTTTATGGTCCCATTTTCCTACCATTTAGTCTTGTTAACATAATGTGCATCAGATCTCCTGTCATTTAATTTTACTAGTAACCATTTCCATCTGGAAGGGTATTTAAGAAAAATTAAAATAAATTATTTGTTGTCTTTGACATGACCAGTTGGAGAATCAGCTGCTGGAAAGGCATCAAGAAGCCTTGCTCAGCATATTCCAGGACCTGGTGGTATTGAAGGAGTCAAAGGAGCTGCATCTGGAATAGTATGTGAATTAGCAAGGGCAAGGATAGCATTAGACGAAAGAGGACAAAAGTTGGGAGAACTGGAAGATCGAACAGCCGCTATGTTAGCTAGTGCTGATTCTTTCTCAAAGCATGCGCATGAGGTAAGTCATTCTATGGTGTTGGCATGGTTATTTACAAGGGAGAAATTGGGCGGTCCCCTTCACTCATATTTGCACTTGCATCCAGAGGTATGGCTTCCCTGAGGTATAATTAGAAATGGGCAAGCTGCTGAGTTCTTGCCCCAGATTTGTTTGGAAATCTAAGAAACTGCCAAATCCAATTGAGATGTTCAAAGCAGTTTTCCACTTATTAAGAAAGGAGGCCAGCCAGAGGAGGCCCATCTGGGAAAAACCACCCTTCCCATGACACAAAGAACCCCAGTGGTTCTTACTTAAAATTAAGTTGCAGTAGCATCTGTAAGTGATCAGATATTATGACCCACTGAATCACCTGTGAATATAGACTAGACAAGCAAAGCTTCAAAATATGACTAGTTGATTTAATTCCCTTTGGGCATTTTAATGAAGTAGGGAAAAGAGCATAAAGTACAAATAGGGTGACAGAACATTTTTGAACTCTCAAGCACATGGGCACCCAGAAATAACTTGAATATTATTGATGCCATAACTAGTGGAGGGCAGTAGAGGGAACTGGAATAATACTCAAGAACATCCAAAACCCAACATATTTCTAAATCAATGAAAATGCAGGTTGGTTTGAGGTGAAAGGAAGAAACAACATAAAATTCCCAAAATGCGTCTAACTAGCGTAGTCGCTTTTGCTAGCTATTTATCTTGTCATGGGAATCTCTGTCTCTTCACTTACTTGAGCAGTGCTTCTCAGTGTTTGTCCTGGCTGTACCACTTTGCATGGTCCATCTATTGGAAGTATCACTGGAAGTAATTGGTGATGACATCATCCCCAGTCTTAACTGGGGGGCAAGATGCTATGTGAGGCTCAGGATGGATGGAAGGGCTTTTCTGAGTGTGGAAAAGCATAGTTTTGAGCTGTGCTCACTGTGCCAAGCCTCCAACCACTGTTTGTCATGTCATCTTGCTGGTCTCACTGCCTAATGGCAGGTTAGCAGAGGTCCCATGTGTACCACCGTCAACCACCTCAAGTACCACTGATGGTATCCATACTACTAGTTGAGAAACACTGTACTAGAGAATAAGTTGGTGTGCCTTCAACGAACCAGCATTAGATTGCATAACAGACCTGGCAGAAACTCACATAAGCATCAGTGTGCTTAACTTAAGTAACCTCAGTTTGATGATGTCATCAGGTTATTTGGATGAGCGGAACCCACTTGACATCTCCATCTCACCCTTTTACCTAGATCTGTGTTTCTCAAACTGTGGGTTGGGACCCACTTAGTTGGTCATGAGCCAATTTCAGGTGGGTCATGTAGGGATGGAGAGGGGAAGGTGCATCTGTTGATCCTAGGTAGAGAATTGTATCTGAAATGCAGAGCAGCAATCTGTCCATGGGCTTTATTTTACAGCCTGCTGTTTGGCTTTTTCACTTACCAGTGAAAATATTGACTGGTGTATAAGCAAGGTACAGTTCTCTAAGCCTTGTCTTGTATAAACAGTTTTGTCAGTTATAAACAATGTACATCAAAATATTCTGGCTCTGGCATCACAATGATGGCACTTCTAATTAATGATGTATCTTGTGGCTATGACATCACTTCCAGGTTAATGACAACAATTCTGGTGAGTCCCGACAGATGGTCATTCTAATAAGTGGGTCCTGGTGCTAAAAAGTTTGAAAAACACTGACCTAGACAAAGGTCAGTGGTAGGCATGTGCCATCTCAGTAGAAGGCTTGGCTACTCCAAGCTATGTAGAACAATGGTTCTCAAACTTTTTAGAGGCCTCAGAGGTCTAAAATAGTTGTTGCCTGATTTACAAATGCCAAGGGGTGTGTCTAAAATGGTGGTGGGCCAGAGTGCTTCCCCCCCCCAAGTAGAAACTTGTATTGATCCCTGATGCATATAGTCTGTCAGTTTCACAAACCACCAAAAATTGGGTCACAATCCACTCAAACTGTCCTGGACCCACAGTTTGAGAATTGCTGAGGTAGAAGGACCAACTCTACAACAGCACATGGCTGTCTAGGAATAAAATTTTCAAACAAAGGACAAATACTGCTGTAGAAGCAGCAGCTTTTAGGCTGCTAAACAAGCACAGAAGCTTCTGGAGGATTAGAAGTATTGAAAAATAGACAAAAAAATAAGGGGAAAGCCAGGGCAATCATCACAAAGTCAGGTGTCTCTACGTGAGGATACAAGAAACTGATTTTCTCCTATCACTAGTAGTCACTCTGAGAGTAAAGCCTCAGATGTGCTTGGGAAATGAAATTCCATTACAAAGGGAAGTGCATCTCAGTCCACTGATGAAGGACTTCATTTCCCAAGGAGTCTTGTGAATCAATTGTCTAATAGGATTAGTATATCCCTTGTGTTGTCTATTCCCTCTGTACATGCTCTGCTGCTGCAATTTTTTCTGCTGCCTTTTAGGCACATAATAAGATAGTGGAGGGTTGTTTGAGAGGGTGGTAGAGAACATTTTCAAGCTCAGAAGAATTATTGGATCCCTGGAACCTTTCCTTTTGGGGAGAGAATTCCAAGCTCCAAGAGTTATTTTCTGAACCTGAACCCAGCAAAATGTTATCTTCTCTAGCAAGTCAGTCCTAACAAACTCTTCATACTGATGCAGTCTTGCCAACAGAATGCACACTGCATTTTGTAGTGGGAGGCCACCAAGCCCTTCTCAAGGTAAAGAAATATTTGTTATCCTCGCACCCCCCAATAAAGACACGGACAAGACTGTATGGGATAAAGGCAGCGGTGTTATGCTGCCGGAACGCTGGGCGGGACATCCGGGTGATCGACAGCCCGCCTGTCGCGTTCCAGAGCATTACGCCGTTTGCATAATGGGTGGGCTGTCAATCGCCCGGATGTCCTGCCCAGCGTACCGGCAGCATAACACCGCTGGATAAAGGGCCACTTTTTAAAACTATTTATACAACACGGCAACAAGGTCATAACAGTGCGGGTCGAAGCAGGGGAAACGGAGCTGCCCATCTACCTCCCCCCATCCCTATGGGCCTACCATCTGACTCCAGGCACCTCAGGTCTCAGATCCCAGGCGCCCTTCTTAGCCACCCCGAAGGGTTGAAGCGGCTGGGTTGCCAGCCACCAGGTGGACCCAGGTTGGCATGGAACATCCCAGGCCCAGGGTTCACCAGCCAGACTCACCCAGCCGGGTAAGTAAGCATGAGCCAGCCGGCACCCCCGAGCCTTGCTGCGACACAATGGACACCAACATCTAAATTTCCCAACCCGCACTACATCTGCCACCCGGGGGGGTCAGCCTAGCGCTTGGCCACCCCCGCCCCAAACAGAAACCATGCTCCTAATACCTGGTTGCCAGTTACTTAATAAGAAGTCATTGCCGACAGCCGTTAGGTGGACACCATCAGGCCTGAATAATGCCGGCCGGTCATGACTAAATTGTGGGTGCAACACTACTGTGCCACCCGCTCTGCGCACAGCCCTTCCCATGTAGGCATTCAATTTCTTCCTGGCCACTTCGGCAGGCTTCGGGTCCCTGGCGTGATGCCAAACCCGACGCAGGAGGAGGTTGGACCAAAGGACCACTGTCCCCCTGAATTGGCAAACCACAAAATCAATGTCTTTAACGTCCTGAACCCTGATGGAAATGGATGCCTTGCGTCCAAGGTCATTTTCTCCTAGATGAATGAACAAGACATGGGGAGGGCCGTGTTCCCGCACAGAACTCAAGAATGTCAGCATCATCTGACCCCACAACATGCCTCGACTCGCTGACCAGCGAATGACAGCAAACTTGCACAACCCTAACTAAGAAACACAGTGTAAGCACTGAACAACAGCCAAAGGGCTATAACAGCAGCGTATCTGCATAACAAGAGGGCCATATGCCCGAACGTGAAGCCCCGTATGGGCATGCTCAGAGCGCCATCAAAGGAACCACCAAACCCCTCATGGCTGGCCGCCCAGCCCCCCGACTATTGGGGATCAGGGTCCCTAACGTAATATCTAAAAGCATCTGAACGCCATCTCCCTATCCTCTGAATCTCCTTAGCCGGTAGACCCATCATGGCTGCAAGGGAGGCCGCCCTGATCCTGAATGAATGCAGACCATAGTCCGCTCTGTCAAGTCCTAAAACCTCCACAGCTCTGTAGAAAACAATGCGAAATTGATAAAGAGTCAATGGGGTTACATCATCATGGCAAAACGGGGCCGTGAGCCGTGGGTCTACTAGCAAGGTAGGCCCTTAGTGACCTAAGGGGGCAAATAGCAATGTCTAGCACCTGGCCTAGACGCACTCTGCATCCAGCCCCGCGCTGGTCTGTCTTGGAAAATCTCAATGAGATGACTAGCGTCTCACCAGAAAAGGAGACATCCCATAACTGTAGGGACCTACCCGGCTCGTCTTTCACTGAGGCGCAAAGCACCTCGCTCGGCCGGAATGCCCCAAAAAACATGATCAAGCTAACTGCCCTAAACATCAAAGCCTCATAAGGAGACAAACAAAGGTCCTGGAAACATGCGGCTAATTTCCTCAAGAACTCTGGGGCAATAGGCTTACATTTTGTCAACCACCGGGGGGCATTTCCTTTTAAAACCCTCTACCATTTTGCGGACCCTAAAGTCCCCTGTTGTGTCCTCAAACCCCGCAGCCTTGGCGCAAAACGCCAAAGCTGCAAGGTATACAGAGAAAGATCTGGGTGCCCACTCTGTGCAAGTAGATGATAAACTGCATGGGATGAGCTGGAGGGATGGGCCAAGATTGAGGAAGCAACGAACCTGCACGAAAAGCCTTGAAATACCTTGCCTTGGTTTGATAACTCACACATGTGGAAGGCGCCAAGGTGGACCAAATTAGCTCCTGGGCCCAGTAGAACCAAGGCTCCAAAGCCAATGTGGCATCGGCTCTGGGTCCCGTTGTGCACCAGGTGCCAGCTGACGAAAACGGTCCACCTGGAAGCGAGACAGGGCATCAGCTATACTGTTCTGAATGCCAGGCACATGTCGTGCCACAAACAGCGCGTTGATCCGGAGGCATTGCAAAATGAAGGACCTCACCAGCGACATGACCCGTGGTGACCTTGATGTTTGTTTGTTGACAACCCAGACCACGGCCTGGTTGTCACACCAAAAATGAACAGTTGAGTTGGCAAACTCAGCTGCCCATAAGTGAATTGCCACCACCAGGAGGAAGAGCTCCAGAAAGGTCATGTCCCTCGTGAGGCCCTCTTGCTCTCAGGCCAAGGTGCTGCGCACCACCTGTCTGTGAAATACAGGCCAAACCTGAGGCCGTCAGCAGCATCTGAGTGGACCTGCAATTCCACCTCCAGCCTGTTCTCCTCTCTCCAGAAGGAAACTCCATTAAACTTCTGGAGAAAAAGCTGCCACATCCGTAGATCTTCCCGCATTTCAGCTGTAACTCTAAGTTGGTGGTGAGGCTTGACCACCCTAGCCATGCTATCGCAGAGCCTGCACAGAAAAGCCCTCCCGGGGGCCACCACACAACAGGCAAAGTTAAGATGGCCAACCAGGACCTGCGTTTCCCTCAGTGATAATTTCTTTGTGCCCAGGGACCTGCCAATAATAGCTCGCAAATTCTCCAGCTTATCTTCCAGGAGTCGGCTGCATCCCGCAACTGTATCTAATTCCACACCTAGAAATGTTATTTTTGTAGCAGGGTCCTCGGCCACACTGTGACATAAAGCCCTGAAACAATGCCTCGCATTGCCCGGAGCCAGCCCCGCCCACAAAAAGAAAATCATCAAGATAGTGAATCACGCCTCTCAGGCCACCGCCCACTGTAAAAAGGTACTAAACTGTTCAAATAAAAAACACGATGCCGAACACCCCATAGGCAAATTTCGGTCAATATAAACTCCGCCCCCAAACTGGAATCCAAGAAAACTGAAGTCATCCGGACGGATGGGCAACAACCTGAAAGCCGACTGAATGTCAGCTTTTGCTAACAGTGCCCCCAGGCCATACGTTCTGATTAAACCTATGGCCTGGTCCAAAGAGGCGTATTTAACTGAACAAAAGTCTTCTGGAATCCCATCATTTACCAACCTGCCCTCTGGGTAGGATAGGTGGTGAATGAGCCTAAACTCCCTGGGGGCCTTTTTAGGTACCACCCCCAGAGGGAAATCTGCAAATTGGGGACCAGTGAGGTGGGAAAAGGGCCAATGACTCGGCCTGCCCGCACCTCCTTTTCAATCTTCTGCTTCACTATGTCCTCCATGCCCGCCACCGAGGGCAAGTTCCTTGCCCAAGTGGGGGCAGAAGGAGAAGGAGCAGAAATCCTAAAACCGAACTCAAACCCTAATTGAAGTAACTCTGCAGCCTTCCTGTCCGGGTAGGCTAATAACAACTTCTTTAACTCTAACAGCCTAATCAGTGTGGGCCCCTTTTCCAGGTGCAGGGGGCTGTTGCCCCCCTTTTTTACCTGGCCGTCCTTGCGACTTTGGGCCCTTCCAGAACCATGACAGTTTGGGACAATTTGTAACTAGGTGTTTCCCCCCGCATTGGCTGCAGGTATGGTTAAAACTGCCATCTGTTTTATTGCATCTCCCTGTTGAATTGTACTTGTAGCATGAGCATGGGGGTTGAACCCACTGCCCTGCTCCCGCAGACGCTGCCAACTGCCTGGCCACATTGCGGGCTATAAGATGCCCGCTATCTGAACGATTGCCCTGAGTGGCTCTGGCCGGGACCACCATTTGGACCCAAAGTTCCCATTGGAGAATGCGTCAATCGAGGGCGGGGTCATGGGACGCTTGAAGACAAAAGTGTTCGTCATAGGCCATTCAGGCGGGCCCTGTACACCAAATATTTCAGCAGGGGACCGGCTTTTGCCGGTTGCATTTGAATCACCACTGCTGTGTAGAAAATATAGCCTGTGAGCCAATTATTCCAATTCTTATCAATTTTTCTTTTATGCGTTATTTGGGGGTCAGGAGTTGGATCCCCCAGTTTCGCAATTGGCTCGGGCTCTTTATGTAATAGACTAAAGACATCGACAAACTCACCCCTCCAAATTTTCTCCTTGACCGATAAGGCCAAGTGCCCGCCTAAAGGCAAGGCTGCTTCTCCATAAGCCACTCTGGGTCTGTCGTATGCCTGCTCCGTCCCCGGATGGCTAGGCAAAATCCCACCAAATAGAATCTGGCCATAGGGGGACCAACTGTAAGGGAGGCCAGAGACAGGGGAAATGCCTGTAACGGGAGCGCTGTAGCTGCCGCTGCACCTGTATTCTGGGGTACCTGTGCTTGCCCCAGCGCAGACATCTCACCCGTCCCTTGCTGTTGGAAGGTTGCAAGAGGCCATTGGCCACTAAGTAGAGCACCCAGTCCCGGCCAGACCTGCATGAGCTGCTGGAGTGTTGCTGCGGGGGCTGTTGCTCCTTCCCTGCTGCCCCAAACCCCGGCCCACTGGCCGCTATCTGCCATGGCTGTGTGTCCAGTGTGCTGCTCACCTGGCGGGGCCTGTCCCCCCGGCATAGCACGGCCTACTGAAGCTGCTGGTGGTTGAGGGTCGTCGCCTGCCTCCTCCAGGTTTACTGTTTCAATGCTGGTATTCACAGAATCTGCTCTCTTTTCCAAAGCTGTTAACCTAGAAGACAGCAGCTGCTTGAGTTTCTCGCCTCTGCCTTTCCTCGTAGATTTTCTAGTCGGTGCAGGGGCACCAGACATATTGCCCCCATCACCCAGACCAGCATCCCCTATGCGCGTCTCCCTTTCTAAGGCTTCAACCCTTGCCAGGAGGGCTTTCAGCTCTGCAGCTGCATCAGCATCAGAATGGCTATGGGGCAGAACCTGGGCTGGCCTCTTAGGCGCTCTGCCTCCAGACTTTTTGCTGCATTTAGGCATGGCAATAGTCGACAAGCTGAATCCCCAAGAAAACAGGTGTGGGGGTTGCAGAGTGCAAAGCCCCAACAGCCTTGTATTCAGTATGTCATGCCCAGTACACCACACACTGGGACTGGGAAGAAAAAAGGGGGGAGGGGTGATTGGTGTCCCGCAGCAAGCTAGCTGCGATACGGTTCAAGCCCCCAAGACCAGGGATGGAGTGGGGGAGAAAGGCTGCTATCGAAGAAATAAACGCGGTGTGTGTGTGTGTGTGTGTGTGTGTGTGCGCGCGCGCGCGCGCGCAGTAAACTGGCTCAAGCCAGGAGCACAAACTAAATAACGGCTGCCCCACAGCAATCCCGCCTCAGGTGGCTCAAAAAGGCTCCCAGTCCCGCGTTGCACCCTCTCTCAACTCCTCTAACAAGGGGCAAAATAGGGGGGAGGGAACCCAGTGCCTTGGGCCTCCGAAAATTGCTGCACCAAAGGGGATACGCGGCTTGGCTCCCAGCAAACGTGAGGCCACCCCACACTCGGACACCCCCAAATACTCCCTGGCGCCCCAGTGAAGGGGCGCTGCGTCTCTCTTCCCCGGGAGCTGCTGCCTCCGAGGCCGACGCTCCTCCGTCGTCAGGCCTCTGACACGTTCGCCCCTGGGCTTCTTCAGCGCGTCCTTTCGCTCAGCCGATTCGCCACGCTAGTGCGGAGAGGGCGCCCTGTCGCTGCTGCAGCGGGGCTAAAAATAGCTCCCGCATGCTCTGACCTGGCTAAAAGGCCCAGATGCGGAGCGCAATGACGGCGCTCCTCTCCAGACTGCGTTTTGCAGCTCGAATGAGCTGGCAATGCCCCGGAGTGGGGCAAGCAGCCGTTGTTCACCCCAGCCAGCCAATGGCTGGCCAGTCCTGCCCCGTGCCTTGTGAGGGGGTGGGACAAACACGGGCGGCGCGCGATCTGCACACCACCCACCTTCCCTTACTTTGGCACTGCACTGCGGCTGCATCAGCGCTGGAAAGTTAATATTGCAGTGTAGGTGTGATCCCATATTTCCAGGCAATGTAAGAGGGAGAATATTTACTCAAAGGCATGGCTGATCATGTGGCTGATTCTTGGATTGATATCTTTCTGGCAGAGTGCTGATCAGTATTACCAGAATTATTTTACAGATTGACTATCCCTTATCCAGACTGCTTGGGACGGGAAGGTATCTGAATTTCAGATTTGTCTGGATTTTGGAATAATTGCATAAATACAATGAAAAATGCTTCTTGCTCTTTTCACTGTTACCCATTTGGGTGTTTGCTGGCCTCTAATATTTTCCAACAATGGTACATGCCACAGAGAAGAGAACAGAATTTACAGCCTATATGTTGGAATGAGCAGAAAACCTATAGTGTTCACACTATAGGAAGTTTTAAAAAGAACAAAAATGTATGGATTTTAGATGTCAAAATAAGGGATATTCTACCTGTATTACACACATACAGCAAGGAAGCTTATTATAATGCACACCTTGTTAACCATGCTTTATTATTAGTATTAGTATTAGTATTAGTGGTGGTGGTGGTGGTATCTTTTACTTTATGGTTGTTTTGTACTTCCCTGTTTTAGAACTGTTCCATCTCCCCTTACTTGTAGAGTAAGGCCCATTGTGTACATAATCCAGTATATGAATGTTCTGTATGTTTTTTGTTTTGTTTTAGATGATGTTGAAATGCAAAGATAAGAAATGGTACCAGTTCTGACAACGTGTTTTCAAATTCATCCATATAACTGTACCTTGAAGAGAAATCTCCTTTTCATTAACTTCTGCAGGACCAGCAGAACTGGAAGGGTGTCAGCCAATGGATACTGTTGTTTCCTAGCACAAATTACACACTGTTTTACCTCAGTCATACAGCTTTAACTGAGGATCACAGATTTGAAAACTGGCATTCACACAGTCATACTGTGTGTGTATGTGTGTGTGTCTTATCTGTGAGCTGACTAGGAGCTTGGGAACAGAGTTGAGGTAACAAAGAGGACATGTGGACAGAAAAGAAAAACTTGGTATCCGATGAGCAGGGGCAATGCAGGATCTATCCTGTGTTTAATATTTCATATGCCAAAAGTTTTTGTGCTATTGTTGTTGCTGCCAGTGTTTCACCCTCCTGTGGGAGGCTGCAATAAATCAGGGGTCCAAGAGCTAGAATGAAGTTGTTCACCTTCTTGGACTATTCGTAGCTGATCTACACCAATCTCCTTAGAGCACGTCATAATAGCTATTACTGGAAACGACTTATTCTGCTACCACCTCTCTGATCTGACAAACAGGAAGTATGTGAGCTCCATCCTGAATCTATACATAGTTAACATGCACATAGTCTCTTCTTGGACCCCTGATCTAGCATTCTTGTATTTGCATCATCCTACTATGTCAAATGCAAAACAAGAAAAGTTACTTTTGCATTGTGTAAAGAAAAAAAGTGATTGAACTGCACATCATGCTGGACGTTTTCATTTGTGTTATGGCTGTGTTGTGTGAAAAGTAAAAATGTCTATTACAATGAGAAATATTTGTCATCTTTCAGCAAACTATTTTATTTTTTCTGCAAATACAATTGGGTCAATTTATAAAACACTTTGAATTTGTTATGATTTTCATTCACGCTGTACATCTTTTGTATGTTGAACAGAATGTATTTTGTGCAGCAGATTAATGGAGATCTATCTGACATATAGATAGCTTACATGCCAATCTGAACTTATCTAGCAGGTATGAAATAATCTTGAGTTCAAGCGGTGTTGAACTCCTAATGAATAATGGCAAGCATTTCTTATTAATGGTATTGGACTAAAGTGCTTCTAGAAATTTGTCTACTCCAGTTCAAAAAACTATTAACTAGTGAAATCGATAAAGCCAAGTTAGTTCTGTTAGCAAACAGCCACCAGGGTTCTGAGCACATTTACTTGGAGTAAGTCCCATCAGTTTTAATGGAATTTTCTTCCTTGTAAGTGTCCTTAACTGTATGAGTTACAGAATAAAGTTGGTCAGAGTAGATTATTTTCAAGACCCAGCATTAAAACGAAAATTTAATCTCAGTATTTAATCACTTTAGCAATTAGCAGATTGCTATTTAGATTTATGTAAGAAGAGGGATTTAAGATGTGCCAAATTAAAACAGTATATTTTTAGCTACTGAAGGCTGCACCAAAGCCATAATGTAATGAGTAAATGAATTTATTTAAAAATACTTAGGAAAAAAGCATAATAGTTGTTTCTGAAGTTGGAAATAGTGATTTATTTGTGATCATTCACAAATAGCCTTAACCAGTTTAGGCTTTATTTGTAAACAAGTGCCAGTGCACGGCCAGTTGAGCTTTGGGCTTTCTCTTCTGACCATGATTATGCTGTGCACATACTAAATGGCTTGTCTGACATATGATATATGTCTGCAGTTAGAGCCAAAACAAAATTCCATGATACGAGTTTAGCAGTGGTGTGTTCACATTGAATGACACTCATGTGTATTGTGCAAGCTAAGTTACTGACTGGTCTCGGGTGGGAGGGTGTGTATGTGATTTAGTAATGAGATTTGCGTCTAAGTAAATAGGTTTGAGAAGATTAACCTTCCCCCCCCCCGAATTTAATGCAGCTAAAGCTTGAAACAGTGTGGTTGCAATCAAACATCACTTCCAGGGAGTGGAAAAATGCTGCAGGAATGTTTGAATGTCAGAATGTAAGAATAGTTGCACACTCCTATTGTGTGTTCATGTGCTCTGCAGTGCAGTGATGAAATACTGCAAAATTCCACTGACCCTTTTGGGAAGCAGTTGAAATATTTTTGCAGCCATAAGAAACCTCAGCCTCATAGTTTTGGGGCAACAGCTATAGTGCTGCTGCAAACGAAAAAGTAGGGTCCAAAGCAACATGTTTAGGGGCTACATATCTTTTTTACAATTTGCTGCCTGGAAATATTTTGTGTTACATTTATTTATATTTAGCTATATATGATTATATTGAATGAAATCCAGAAA
This sequence comes from Lerista edwardsae, assembly GCA_029204185.1. Lineage (NCBI taxonomy): Eukaryota > Metazoa > Chordata > Lepidosauria > Squamata > Scincidae > Lerista > Lerista edwardsae. The sequence continues at coordinate 9,706,260 of JAJKFI010000050.1, forward strand.
CCAAATATAATGGTAACTGATGTGGACATTAAAATGCCAACAGTAGTACCTGTTTTGTTGTGATGAGACAAATGCACTTATCAGAACTATTTTCTGTGCATTATTGATTTAATTTTCCCATTGCTAAGTTGTAATTTATTGACAAATGAACTGTCTAGTCAAGGTTAAGCACTTTCATGTTTCATTGATTTTACATTGGAAAGAGTTAAGCATATGCTTAGGACGGTCACTGACATTTTTCTGATATCAAATTTCTTAGCTTTGGCTGAAATATGTCCAGTACATATTAATTTTATATTTACAGGCAAAACCATAGAATCCAATACACAAAAATATTATTGAAGTTTTTAAAAAGGAAAAATTATTCTATGTTCAGAACTAAAAATGAAATAGTTATTCTGCCCACTATAGAAATGGCCAGAGCAAGGAAAAAATGGTGAATCAAGAGATGTGGGCAACAGTATTCCTTTAAGAAATTCTGGGAATTGTGGTTTTTTGTGATGTCGCAACATCATTTTGAGATTAAAGCTCCAAGGAAAGTTTGCTTAACTTTCTGAAATACAAGCATTTGACAGTCAACAAGTGATGAAGAATGGGAAGCCCATGCTAATACAAAGGATGAGTTGGCACACATCTGCTAGAACTTCCTCTGTGTGTGTGTGTGTGTGTGTGTGTGTGTGTGTGTGTGTGTGTGTGTGTGCGCGTGTGTGTGTGTGTGCGTGTGCGTGCGTGCGTGCGCATGTTCTCACATGGTTATGCCCATGAATAAAATAATTTGCCTACAAACTATTTGCAGAAATTGGTCTTTGTCCAGTTTTATCTGTTCTCCAACTATGCCTGTCAACCCCACAAAAACAAGGTGCAGTTATGCAACCTACTTGTATAGATTTTGTCCTTGGTGTAATATGGGCAGAAAATTACCATTATCCTATTGGTGGGAATTTGTTAACTTTTGTTCAATGCAAGTAGGTAATAATGCTGACTTGGAGGGAATACTGTAGAGCTGTCATTGGCTAGAGAATGCACGTTCAAATTTGAGGCCTGTGGTTGTGTCTCATCAAACAATGTTTGAAACTTTTTCTTAGCGTTGTGCTTGAATTTTCTCAGGGTTTGAATTTTTGATGCAAAATGGGATTTCAAGATGTACAAGTGTGAAAAGATTCCCAAAAGTGCACCCCTCTCATTTTCGCACCAATTTGTTGCTGCTTGCAGAACTGAACTACTGCTTTGGTGCATTCTTTAAAATCCACTTTCTTCCTTCTAGGAACAGTGAGGCAATCACAAAGTCAAGGAAATCTGGCTAGTCAAGGACAGTACTGACAGTGAACAAAACTATTCTGTTTGAGGAACTTAGCTAAAAGTTTGTCTGCTGTCTGGCTATATGGATAAACTAATTTGTTTCTAGGCTGAAGATCAACTTTAAAAAAAAGCAAGCCCCAAAGTAGCACTTAATGAGGGCTGGAAACTGGCAAAAAATGGTGCTGGAGAACTGAAGGGGAGGGTGTAGCTCCTGGGGGAGATGGGAATGTAGCTGCAGGTGTCATGAACAGTGTTTGTCTCTTACTGAATATTTGTCCAAAATGGCAAAACAGGGAGCATGTTTTGCAGGAGAACACATTAAAAAAAACATGTCCCTACTTTAGATATGGACTGTTGGGACTGATAGCTATAATGAATTTCTTACTCTTGGGCAAACTCTGTGATGTTCATTTCGTCAGAGTAGGTTTATTTAATTTTTAAATGCCAGGTGCAGGAGGGCTGGTCCCAACTGGGGCCAGTTGAAGGGGTTTTTTTAAACACATGCTCCCCAATGTGGTACCAATCAGATTGATTGTGTGTGTGTGTGCACACACACACGCACACACGCACACACACACGCACACACGCACACACCAAGCTTCTAGCTACCATTTGGTACCAATGACAGCTTTCGGTCTTGGGTAACTAGAACTCGGGGGGTGATTCATATTAGTATGTGGTAAGAAGAAAAGGCTCCCCCCTCTTTCAACTGATCTGGCTACCCACAGGGAGGTGATTTTAAAAATGGAGCTATACTGATGCATTCACTGCATGAACTATTCCTCTGCTTAGATCACTTTTTGAGCTATTATTAAAAGAGGTTACAGTACCTCAAAGGATGGAGCCCATATGCTTGCATGGAGCATGGGCAGAATACAACTTGTCCTTGGAAGTGAAATGACCAGATCAGATACCTGTATATAGAACCAGAGGAAGCAGCTGCAAATGGGAATTACAGAAAGGGAGAGAACAAACTCTCCTTCAGCAAGGCCCCTTCATTCTTCCATTGTGTTTTGTGTGGTTATCAAGCTGCTGACACTGGACCAGGGCTCATGCCATAGGTGCAACTTGCTGCCATTGCTCCAGAGAATATACGCAGTTTAGGAAAACTATTCTTTTTATACTGATAAAATGCAAACAAACTGCTGCTACTTGTCTTTCATGTAATGTTTCCATATTTAATTTATCATAAACTGAAGAAATGTTTCTTTAGTTTAGAAAACTGCCAAATTGTAACTTCTGAATGTTCATGTAAATCTGTGTATTTCAAGCAAGTCTGAAAGTGTGACACCATCATCTCCAGACAAATCCATTAGTTATATGTTGAGCATAAAATTAAGCTAACGTCCATCCTTGTCCTTGTATTGTTTTCTTACATTTTTGCTTGAGATCCCTCATGTGAAACTACAACATTAGAAAGCTATAGCCAAAGGCAATCTTTGATGCAGTGACTTTTTTCCTTTTTGCTTCCTATAGCACTGATCTAATCTGAACTGTAAACTTGAATTTCTTTTCCCTGCACTTTAAGTAATGCAAGCTTGAGACTTACTTACTTTTGCATTTTAAATTCATGCAATATGTACAAGCATCTGTATTTATGTAAGTTAAGTATAGTTTAGAACATTCAGCAAATTGTCTGTCTAAACAAATAGCTGTGTGATGCATGGACAGATCCCTTCTGGAAAGGGGTTTCTTTATTCCATTTCTACTAAGGAAGAAAACTTGTGAGAGTAAAGAAATGTACAAATGGACCTGCTTCCTCCATTGAAGGTGGGTGGCTGGGTGGGAGAGTTCCATGTGCAATTTGGAGTGCCAGTGCTAGGAACTGGGTAGGAGGATTCAGTATAAGCACTAAAGACAATTTGTCTGCATTTTTATTTTTGAAATACTGAAACACTTTCAGATTTGTCTACTGATCCCACAACTGCAATTTAGTCTACAATGTACACCTTGGTTCTATGGACACCAACGAGTTAAGCACAGGGAGCCAGGGCTGGATTGCAGCCATAGTGATAACCTATTGATACATAGTGCTATAAGAACATAGTTTTATGAAATTGAATTATGTATAGTTCTACGTTTTAAATCATGTGCTAAGTTTGTCAAGGAACCTAAATTTACATGTGTGTGTATATATATATACATCAACTTATATAAAATCTCATATCGAGATAACAGCAACAAATTGATCTTGATTAATAAGAAATGATTTGCAGTAAAGTGATAGCCTAAAACTCCCTCATTTAATTAAAAGCTAAAATAACTGCTCCAAGAGGAAAGTAAAATGTTTACATAAATACTATATGAAATGTAAAATCTTTTGGAATAGCTGCAGCTTGTTGATGGATATTTATTATAACTCTTATTTTTCAATAAGTATATATATACACAATTCTGGATTTTCAGGTATTTTAACATTTTCAAAAAACAAGTAGGTTTCATGTATTTTTGTCAATGAAAGCATTCCTTTGGTATTTTGGAGCTCTGGGTATATATTTTATACCCATTAACTGCTATTCATTTTCAGAATGTTTATGTGCATATATGGATAATTAATCATCCTATTTGTTAGTGCTCTGATACTACAGGATGAAACTGACTGCACTTGCAGTGTATTTGTGGTGCGTGCAATGATTTAAAAGTGCTCATTGTTTGCCTTTTGTTTACTGTACAAATTCTCAGCTGCACTTGCTCCCACAGCCTGGATAAATATCTGTATGGTCTTTGTGAATTTTATTTCTCTGTGACAATTAGTGATATTGCTGCCAAAAAAAAGATTGTTGAATGAATTTATGGTGAGGAGTGGGATAAACAAAGCTAAGTGTCCAGTAGATGTGAAATTACCTGAAATTAAACATGCATTTAGAATCAAATCAAGAAAAGTACATGGAATACTATTAAATTCACATCCTATAGAAATAATGTTTGTTTCAACTCCACTGATGAGTAATTTTTTAAAAAAAAATTGAATTAATTTGAGGAATGGGTTTGGATAACAAAAATCAAAGATACAATTAAATCAGTATTTGTTATGGAACAGCACTTAGAAATTGATCTTTCTGAACTTTAGACAATTATAGTATGTTTCCATTTAACAACAACATTTTTATTAAGTTTAATTTTTGGATGAAGTATTTGATATTAGGTAATGTGTGGAAACAGATGAGTGTTAATTTCCCCCCTTTTTTTAAAAAAGTGTAAATACAATTATTTTACACTTAGTTCATTCACAACTATTTATATTGGTTGGACCTGGCAGAAGCACACAGCTTTCTGGTTATCTACTGTTTCGTTTACAAGCAACACTGGACAAAAATGAAGAACATCAATAAATGTCTCTAACATTACTCACTGGGTAAGCATGCTTAATATAGAACTTCTAGCTTATATGTATCCTAGTCTTTGTATATGTCTATTTTTATTTCTTATTTTTGCTTGTTAATTTCAGTCTTGCAGCGCCCCACTATGTGTTCTGAAGATGAAACTGGGAAATGCATCTTAGGATAGGGTTGCAATTTCATCTGTCTACAAATATAGTTTCTTATGAACTGCAAACCATACCATTACAAATGGAAATGTTAGACTGCATAGTTATTTTACTTAATGTACTTGATTCTAAATTATGTCATAACATTAAAATTAAGTATGGGATATTTTTGTAAATAAAAATACCTGTGCAGCTGGTATTTTAAAAGAAAAAAATGTACTATACATTAATGTTTGAGAAAATAATGTTCATATGTGTACATGAATGTGTCATTATGCTGAAGGGCTCTGACTGGGCAAAATAAACTATTGAAATCTCTCCTAAACAAAACAAACCTAATTTAGTTTCATGTGTCAATTTCTGTTCTTAATGTATAATTCTCTATCTTACTGTTTCATGTAACGCACATATTGCACTTGGAACACTCTGTATTCAACAGTGTATAAAGGTGATTTGATTTTGTGCATTTGAGATTGATCTATTAGATGAAGAGAAATGTAATGGCTGGAGTACCATTTGAGTAGACCAACTGAGGGCTTACTATTGTGTTTCATACTAAAACATTGAACACCCTTTACTGCTTATTTCATATTTTAGTCTTTTTACATAAAAACATCCCTTAGTAATGCAAAGTGGTGTTGTAGATTTGTAATTCTCTGAATAACAGTCTATTAAGGTGCCTGGATTAAAAAAAGAAGAGTGTCTGCTTGTGGGGAAAAACATTATTCATGGTATTTTTTTCCTATCTTGTGCTTATAGACTCATTCGTTGGTGTCATTTTGCCTATTTAGGGATGCTATTGGCTTACAATTGCTCAGAGCTGCTTGATTTATCATACAGGATTGCTTAGCAAATTTTTGGTTGTAATGGTTCTAGAACTTTCAGATAATGATGATGATCTCCAGATTCAGAAACTACTTCCAAACAGCAGCTGCTGAGAACATATAAGTAGATGTGGCTTTTTGTTGAAAATTGCTTTTTCAACACTGCCTTTTGGTGGTTAAAACATCTGAATAAAAACACAAAACATTGCATTTTGGTGTTTAAGATATTTTCCAGAAATTAAAATAGCATCTACCTAGTACACTTTTAAAGCATTTACAATGAATAAAAATGAGAACTTGTAATAAGAATGTAGAATAAAAACACAGAACACCGCAACTTGCTATTTTAATCAAGAAATTTTGGAAAAAAATCACAAAAAAACCACACTCCTACATATAAGTCAGGTGCCTCTAAACTCTGCCCCATGGGCCAGATCCAACACTCCGGGATTATCCTTCAAGGCACGGCAAGGTGAACCCTTGCCATTCCATACTGCAGCCACTCTTTGTCACTGGCATGAGTTTTTATACAGGCTCATGCCAAGCAGCCACTTCTGCTGCTTGTCACCCGAGAAGGCTCTGTGTCCTGATTTCCTGGTGGAACTGGCTGCCAGGCATGAGTCTGTGTAAAGATCAGATGTGACCAATGGTGGCTGTGGCATGGAATGGTAAGGCTTCACCACCACTGCCCGCTCCCAGAAGAAGAATCCTGGAATCCAGCAGGCCATGGTTTGGAGACCGCTGACAGTTGTTGCCTTTCTGGTCTACTTATGAGCTTCCAGGGGCATCTTGCTAGCCACTCTCATAATATAGTGGACTAAATTGACTGATCCAACAATGTAATCACCATGTTCATGAATAAACCATTTTCATAACAAACAAAAGACTATAAAATGAAGTTTGATCCTACACAGCTGAGGGCTAAATGGAGATGTTTGAATGCATCTATTTTACAAGTAGCAATGAGGAACATTTTGGATTGTGGTCATGGAATTCAGGGCTTGGGTTGATGCTTTCTTTCCACGTAAAGGTTTTCTCAATGCAAATTACCTCAGAAGACGGCCTCTGTCGCAGGAGGGAACAGTGTTTCGTATGTGGGGAGGCAAGTTGAGGGGGATTAATAGTTTTAAAGAGGCAAATGTAGTCAAATATCTCTGTTGCATATGTTGAATGAGCTCCAGGAAGGAATTTAAATTTGAGGCATACCTACCTTAAGACATTATGAGTAGTGTGTGTGGTATGTGTCTCTGTAGTGTTGTGTTTCGTGTGTTATTTGTTTGAAATAAATATTTAAAAAATTATGGGTCGACTGAAACGCAAAATCAACTACTGTCATCTGGTCAATACTTCTGGTAGCCGATTAAATAACACCCCAAAAGCAGAGTATTTCTCAATGGAATTTCTCTAAAATGGAATTGAGATTACAATCATTCAGCCTAGTCATTATGAATGTTTACTTGGAAGCAAGTACACATAGCCTTAATGGTGCACACATGCTAATTCATAATTCTGAGGATAAGGACATTTTCTAGTCTAAAAGATACAATTTGTAGCTTGGGAGTTTATAAACATTGCAGTTTATAAACATCACCTGTGAGACGTGATTCACACATCAGATTATTGTGCAAGCAACTGCTTCCCACTGTGGCATAAACATGAATCTTTCAGCCACTCTCAAATATCCACTCTCACTCTCACAATCACTCTATATGGCAAGGTGATTGTGTGGGTAGTAGCATCCTAGCTTCAGAGGATGCTGGAGGAAGCGGATTATCTGGATCCATTCCAATCTGGCTTCAGACTGGGATTTGGGACTGAGACTGCCTTGGTTGCATTGGTGGATGACCTGCGCCAGGGATTGGACAGGGGGAGTGCATCCTTGTTAGCCCTGCTGGACCTCTTGGCAGCCGTCGACTATGGTGTCCTTCTGGGTCAGTTGGCTGAGATGGGGCTTGGAGGCACCATTTTGAAGTGGTTCTGCTCCTTCCTAGCTGACAGATCCCAGTTGGTGGTACTGAGAGATGCCTGTTTGACATCCTGGCCTCTTAGGTGTGGGTTGCCGCAAGATTCCATTCTATCCCCCATGCTGTTCAACATCTATATGATGTGGCTGGAAGAGGTCATCTGGAAGCTTTGGGTATAGTAGGGTTCCATCACTGATGACACCCAGCTCTATCTCTCCTCCTGATTCCGAGGGGGCAGTTGAAGTCCTGGATGATTGTCTGGAAGCAGTTGGGGGCTAGATGGCGAACAAGCTGAAACTAAATCCAGATAAGACAAATTATCTTGGTCTGGAGGTTCACAACTTGGGTATTGGACTATTGTCCTGCTCTGAATGGGGTTGCACTCCCTCTGAAGGAGCAGTTCCACAGTTGCTTCTGGACTCCCTGGTGGCGGCTGTGGCCAGGAGACAGGCTAGAAACTGTAACCGTTACAGAATGCTGCCGTCCATGTGGTTGCTGGAGGTCGTTGGTTTAATTCAGTTGGGCCATTGCTTCAGTGGCTACGCTGGCAACTGGTTTGTTTCTGGGCAGTGGCATTGCTAGGGGGGCAGGAGGGGGGCCACACCAGATGACATGCACGGGGGTGAACCACCAGGGGCCAAAATTGCTAAAATCGTGGTTTTAAAAGAGAATACCATCATGCTATATACCGTTGGATGCGGAATTTCACCTGGAATTCAATGGAAAAACTGGAGTGTAATATTTTCATTCTATCAAACATTATGGCCAAAAAAACCACACCCTAAAAATAAAACTTTTAATGTAAAATACACTATTTTTTTAAAATCACTGTTTTACAGAGAAACTCCATTATGTTATATGCTATTGGATGTGGAATTTCATGAGGAATTCAATGAAAAAACCCAGAGTGTCATATCTTTATTCTATCAAACGCTATGGCCAAAAACCTAAAAACTGAAAATACAACTTTCTATATATATAAAAATGAACGTGGTGTATGTGTGGGTATGTATGTGGGTATGCGTGTATGTGGGTATGTATGTTCTGCATAGGCTCCTCCACCCCTTGACCGATCGCCATGAAACTTGGCACACACGTACCTTGTGGCCTGGCAAAAAACACTGTGGGGGTCAGACCCCCCTACAGCCCCCCTTTTTTGGGGAGGGGAGCCAGATCGTCAGGAACCAAGGGGATTGCATTGGACTAGAGGTCTGCTGCCACCCTGTGGTCACAAACGATTCTGCAGGTTATGTGGTGGGACTGCAGTAGCTGAGCTGATACACAGGGATGAGTCAAAAGCGAAAGTGAAACTACTGCCCACTCCCTGAGTTCCCCAGGCTTGAAACAGCATTACATGTTCCAGGCAATTCCAGCACCCAGTCCGATCTTAGAGGGACATATTTCCACACAGCTAACTGGCCAGCTGTCCCCGTTTCTCAGACTTCACTGGTATCCTGCCACATTGCCTCCAGACAGTAAGTGGGACAGTTTCCTTTTGCTCTCTTAGTTGATTGTGTACCTGCTTCCTTAAATGTAACACTGCAGATAGAATTCATTCCTTCTCCTAATAGGGCCTCAGGATCCTTTGTCCCCTGGGCAACGCCGGGTCACAAACAGCTAGTTTTATATAAAAATTGCGATTTAAAAAAAAAATCATTAGTATGAGTCAGTTCTCATTTCCATGTATCAGAGCAAATAGTGTGTGAACACTATTGTGTGAACACTTGTGTGATTGTGTGAGTGTCATCAAATTGGCCATGTGTTTTTCTGTTGGTTACTAATTTGTTGGGGGACCTGTACTATAAGTTAAAATAAAGTTGATGGGGGTAACACCAACCCTAGTGATAACACTGCATTTAGGTGGTGCATTTGGTATTGTAATTTATTCTGTATGGTGTGGGAGAAGGAGATCCATCATGGGGTGTGTGTGTGTGTGACGCGCTGACCTCCCGAACTGGGTGATGCAAACTCTAATGATGCAAACTCTGTTTCCAGGCCCAGTTCAAAGTGCTAGTTTGGACTTTTAAAGCCCGATACGGCTATATTGGACCATGGTATTTGAGGCCTCCTTCCATATAAACCTTCCTATACTCTCATGTTATCTGACAGGGCCCTTCTGACTATGTCTTCACCAGGTGAAGTGAGGGGGACAGTGGCCAGAAATAGGTTCTTCTTGATGGTGCCTCCACGGCTGTGGAATTCCCTCCCCTTCGAATTAAGAACAGTTCCCTCTCTGGCGACCTTTTGATGGGGCTTTAAGACTTTATTTAAGGAGGCATTTAACTGCTGACATGCTGGGCTGGCATTTGTAATTTGTAATGACTGAAATGTTATACCTGTGGAGTCCATTGGGGTCTGCTTGTTTTTAATTGTTTTATGTCAGTGTTTTAATCTTGTATTGTTTTACCTTTTATTGGTATTGTTTGCATCGTTTTAATGTTGTAAGCTGCTGCCTTGGGTGCTCCACTATGGGGTAGAAAGGCAGGATACAAATTCTTTAAATACATAAGGTTCCAACATGCCTCCTATTCAGCAGCCACTGGAAATACGTCCATGTGACACTTAAGCTACTGGGCCTCCTCCTGTTGAAAGTGCTGCACATTGTGACTGACAATGGTCTCTCCACCCACATTTCTGGCTGCTGCACTTTTTTACAGCCCTTATGTGCAGACATTGCCACATGGAAGCATTTCATGTTATCTGTTAGGCCACAAAACTACTCCTGTTCGTCCCCTCAGCAACGCGCCTCTTATAACATGGTCCAAGAGTTTCCTTCAATCTCTTTTCAAACCGCATGTGGGGTGGATAAGAGGGGTGCATGTCTGCTTATCTGCCAAGTGAAGGAATGAATTGGACAAGAATTCAGTAGGTGAGAAGGCATAATAGGCTTTGAGGCACTCCAGGCAAGATTGGCATGGTGGTGTTGCATAAGTCAGGGTTTTTACCCTGTTATGGGTGTTCATGTCAGTTACCCTGTTGAGACAAGTTAAAGTTGCTTTCTGGAAGGGATGGTGCTCCAGAAGCAAGCCCAACTGCTCAAGCAGACTGCAGCCATGCCCAGTGCTGCCTTTTTTCGATCAACTGCAGATGATTATGCTGCCTCATTCCTGGAGGGCTCCACCTGTACTGCTCTCATGCGTGTTTCATTTTTTAGTGGCTGAATTCTACAGTGCTCTGTACTTTGGGCTACCTGCCCTTGAAGCTCGTTCAAAAGTGGCAAACTACTGCCTCAGCCCTGGGAAAGATAAGAACATGTATCACAACTTGGTGCATGTCAAGGTGCATTTCCAAACGCACTCGTTTTCGGTGCATTTCCAGGTCCAATAGTGTTGACTTTTTAAGCTCCTTTCTGGTTTGACATTGCAGAATACTCTTCACGTATGACCCCTTCCCACGCAGCTAATATGCAGGATGGAGCAGTGCTTGTGCTGTAGCAACCCTTGATGCTCTGGAAGAGGCTTCTTGGAGATGTATCAAAATGCTCTACCCTGTTGACATCAAGTACAAACTGGAAAGCTTTCCCGAGGCTCTTGAAAGAGATGGGTGTCTTAAAATCTTCTGTTCTCTCAAGTTGTTGGAGGCAGTGACTGATTTTTAATACGATCTTGTTCTAGATACGTTCACGATATTTCTTCCAACTTAGAGACCACATGAAACATTACCAAGACAGAATGATTTAAGCTGAAAATCATCCTTCTGTAGAGGCTTCAAGTAACCACAATAACATCACTTTGGAATATTCTAAAGGTCTGCGTTGCTGGGTGGGGATAGTTAGCACACAATCCTGCTGGCATGTGTATTTAAACGAAATAACAAATACAAGGATTCCCAATTGTTGGAAATTACTGCAGCTACCTGGAGCCCATAACAAATGGAAGTCATATGTGCTGTAGACACAACGCTGTAGGATTGGTAACACTGGAATGAGCTCATTAGTTGACCTGGTAGACAAGAGCTGAGACTAGAAGCCAGTAAGAGATGCTTTTTATGAGAGAGTTCCAACAAAACTGACAAAATAAAAGATGCTGTCAAGGAATCTACTTTGAGATCTTCCTAAATTTGCCTCTCCTTAATTGTTATTTTTTTCCATAGATTAATGGCCCATTTATATATGCCTGTACCTAGACAGCATATCCAGTTTCTTGTAAAATAGGCTACTTCATTATATCAAGCCGCCTTGCATAGTAATTCACAAGCGACTGGCACCATATACTCTTCTAATTCATACTTTTACCACAAGGTGGCAGCACTACCTAACATTTTATTGTAGGTCTAAAGCCTGTTATTAATGATGGAAACGTTTTTCCTTTTCTTTATATATAAGCTGACATAGGTCACTCATTCCCATCCAATAACTAAAAGCACCATTCTAAAATGTAAAATATATATTTATAGATCTTAGCCAATGTAATTGTAACACAATTGTTTAATTTCTTAATTTTCACTCATTTGAATTGGAGCCAACAATATCTTACTTCACAATTGGGCAACAAGTAATACAAAATTAAAAACTTCACTTCTAATGTGAAGTTGTAACTATAAATCAGTTTTCAAGAAACAGGAAAATTCACAGTATAGGCTAGGTCAGTGGCTCCCAACACTGAGTTGTGGCCTGATTTTTGGTGGGTTGCGAAACAGACAAGCTGAGAGCTGACAAGGCAAATATATTGCACCCTATAGAAATGGCAACGGAACAGCATGTGTTATGCCTACTTATGAGTAGGCAAACATGCCTTGGTCCACTTTGAAGGGCAAGCTAAAGGGAAAGCAATGCCACCAGAAAAAGAGGCTAATAATCCAAGAGAGTGAAAATGCAAAATTCGGCACATTTACAAGTTAGAACAGTTATGAGAAGCAGGAAAACAGGAATGCACCAGCAAGAGAGACAAAATTCCCAACGGGTGCTCCAAAATGTTATTAACTTCTGATATGCCCCGCAGCAAATGTTGAAACTATCCTCTTAATTGCCAGAAGTGTCTTGGTTTCTCAATGGTTTTCAACCCGTTTCATGCCATGACTGCAATATATAAATAAATAAATATTGAATGAGACTAGGGACCCCACTGTTGATCCTCCATGACCCTATCTGCCCACACTACCCCTGTCACGGCTCACTTTCCGCTCCCAGCGCTGTTCACTGAAACAAAATATTATTAGAGAAACCAGAAAATGTTACCATGGAGCCTGGCACTAGTGAAAGCTATTTCAGCACAATTTCTAGGAATGTGAGCAAAACTGGGGCACAATCCCCTGGTACCTGAAGGATCACAACACATGTTTCCTCCTTTTCTTGGTGGTACTATAGTTCAGTGGTCTTCAACCTTTTTCCTTCCCATAAGTTTGCGCAACCCCACAACTGAGGCTTTGCGACCCCATTGGGATCCAGATACCAAGGCTGAAGAACACTGGTTTATCTTATTCAGATAGCAATAGATAAAACCATTCATTTGGAGATTGTTTTGCATAAGCAGTTGTGGCAATGGTGAGAGCAGTGCCCTCTAGTATTAATTGTACAAAGAATCCGACATCCAGAAACTGTCAGTTTCTAGGCTTTGGAGAAGGTCATTTTCACTGTCTAAAACTGCCAGAACTGTTATCATGCCATGCAGTGGGTATAAAGCAGGGGCCTCCAAACTACTGCGGACCAGATCCTACACACAGGGAATTTTTTCCCCATCCTGAGTGGCATGGAATGTTCTGTCTTTCAGCCTTTCCATTTGCCAGCCAATCAGCTAACAGGGACACTCTAGGTATTTGCGTCTATGCTCAGGCGTCCCAGAAGGCTGTGTAGCCAGACGGTGGGCATAGATGTGAATGCTCAGAGTGTTCCTGCAGCCAATCGGCTGCAAAATGGAGTGGCTGCAAAGATGGAACAAATATCCTGTTCATGGCAACTTGGGATGGGGAAAGAATTCCCTATACACAGCAGTCAGCTGTTTGGAGACCACTAGTATAAAGGAAGCCTTCATCGTAGCTATTCAACTCTTATGCTAAAGGCACAGACCAAAAAAGTGCAGCTATTTCTGCAGAAAATACAGTATATCAATCATACCGGTGGGCTTCCACCCACATGGGATATTCAACATGTTTGCTGCAATTCAAGGCTTTGCAAAAAGCCTCATAAATCCCTCCTCTGGCAATGCCAATCATCCTTCTGTAGGTTCCCTGAAGCTTTGCCCTTCTGAGGAAAGGAAACTTCTTGGTTCTTCCCTCTGCCTGAGGCCAATCTCTTTGCCTGCTGGCTTCAGTTCAGTGATCTTTTCCAGGCACAGCCCTTGCCTTGTAACTATCTGAACAACCCAACCTTTGCCTCTCTTTCCCACCAATCTCCTTATTCCAGCTTTTACCCTGCCTACATCCACCCCCCAGCATGGCAACTTTGCAGGAGTTTCTGCAATGGATCATCAGGCAGAATTCTTGCACCAGATCACACTGCATTCATACAATGCTTCGCCTGTACTTGCATCAACTTGGGGCAATTCTTGCAGACACAGTGGATGGTGGTGCAGACTAGGAGAGCTCTCTGCTGCAGTCATCTGAACTCTCAGTGGTTGGATTTGTACAAGGGAGAACACTGTTTTGAACATAGCAAAAATGCATTGCCTGTTCTATTCTTATCACAATAGATGCCGAGGGCAAGGAAGTCTCCCCCCCCCCCCCACAGGCCAAGGTGTTGGTTTTAAGTGACTATCTTTTACCAGCTTATAGCACCTCTGAAGCTCCTTGGCTTTTCTCCTGCATTGCTCTAGGTCCATGTGGTAGCCCATGTCCTTCAGCTTCTCTGAAAACGGAGTGGGGAGCAGTATGAAATCTAATTGATCTCAAATCTAACCCTGGAGCAGGCCTGGGTTGCATTAAAGGCCCACTTCATCCCTGCAGATCCCTGGGAGGTCTGACTCAAAGCAGGGCCTGAGCTGCTTATTTAGTGTTCCTCCAGGTATAAGCTGAGATTACTTTACCTTGTTCCTTCCAAGAAGGAAGGAACTTTCTGTTGCTATTTTTGCTTAAAGCTGACAAAATATTTTCTTGTCTCAATGTGTGGCAAACACCAAACTACATTTCAATGAACTTTACTCTCAAGTAAATCTGCACAAAATGTTGTCTGGAATCTGGATCTGCGCACACACACACAGGCCCAATTCCTATGTACAAGAAAGTAGGCCTCCTTGAGGGGAGCATAAGGGAAGTCATGTCTAGTTCAGTTGCTTGGAGCTTCAGTGCCTGTGCAATGCAGTGTTATGCCACAAACTGCTGGCATCCAAGAGAAGGGCAGGGACAACACCAAGGAATGTGGCAGAGCTCATGGCAGTGTGATCAGGGAGCCCCTGAAGGGGTCTTACAGAGCTCCAGGGCTCTGAGAAGAACAATGTTAGAAATGCTGGTCTAGGATGTCATCTCCCTTGTTGCCGAAAACCGGCCCAAAATGGTTTTCATCGCGGGGAAAGCATTTAAAAAGGCAAACAACCAAACAAGAGAGTATGAGGATCATCCTTATTACACCTGTGCAGGCGGGCCAATCTCCCTGCCCCACTCAGCAGGCAGAGAAAAAGAGCAAGAGCATACAATTCCAAATCATCTTTATATCCCTCTCCCTCCCAAGCTGCTGCTTGGTGGAAAATTACTACACAGGGGCTGGGACATGAGAAGCTCCGTGTCAATTGGGCCTTGAGAATATGCTGTGACCATTTTGATAAGGGAGGAAGCTCTGCAGGCTTGGTTCTCTTATTTATTGTGAGGGCTAGCTAGCGGCTCTGGATTGGAAAACGTTACAGGCGGGGGCAAGTGAGTGAAAACAATGAGAGCAACGAGAGAAACAGTTACATACTTCAGCAGCTTTAGACAAGTGACTAAGCAAAAGACTCAAGATGGCTGCACTTCCAAACTCACAGGCATAAAAAACCACAAGGGTTTTGTAATCATCTGTTCAAATCCTTGTGGATGACTTTAAACCTGCAGATTAAGAGGTGAAAAGGAGATATTCAGTGGCAAAAATCTCAGGGATGCCTCACAGATAAAGGAAACCCACATGGGTTTTACTGTACATCCACATGTGTGCTTATTCCATGGGGAAATGCCTATTTTCACATGGTCTTTTTTTAATGCTTGATTTGGGTCTGAGTTGGCAATATCTTTTATATGCACAGGATAATATATTTCTTTGCCTCAAAAAGTGTGCCTGTATTAGCAACAATTCTGCAAAATGAAGTGTTTTTCAAAAGTCAGTTTGGGCCATAGACCTCAATGACAAGTGTGCAGTATTCATACAAATCAGAATTCTCATCAGAATTACCATCAATGAGAAGGAAAATCAGCTGCACTGAGTTGCACCAGAAGCACTGGATCATGTTATGTCAAAACTAGAACCAATGTGGAAAAACTATAACTGCAGGAATAGCACAATTCTTGGGCCCCAGCAGCAGGCATATGAAGGATTGCCAGAACTGTTGAATGGTTGTCTGGAGAGGAGAGTATTGTCTTCACAAAGGGTTGAGAGTTGTTTTGTACAAGAAATTATGATGTATAGCTGGTAAATGGAAAGTAAACATCTCTACACAATTCCTGCCACAAGCGTTTTTGTTCCACAGACAAAAATGAAATAAGGTTGTCAATTCCATAGTGGAAGAGTTCTTTGTCTTGGAACAATGTGATTGAATGCAGGACAAACACTGTTGTAAGAAATATTTCTTTTGGAAATATAGATTTGGAAGTAGAGTTGGCTTTTATTGTGCCACTTGTTTGAGTTAAGGGAGCAAGACAGAAAGCTATCTTAAATAACACAGTACATGGCTGGTAATTGTCTGTTTTGGGAACATTTGTGAGGTACACTGCATTTCATGTGTTTGCTACCAAATGTGAAGAACAGAATAAATTGTCTTGGAGGTTCTGTAGTCTTGCTTCAAAAAAACTTAATTGAAAGCCAATTAGAGTCTGAATGTTGCCCATTAAAAGCAAACCTGTAATGTAGTAGGAGACCAATGGCAACTTATCTACATCGCTGAGCAGGACGATGCTTGCCTAGCCCCAAATCTCCTCCATCTCCCACCACTCTGTCAATAAAACTAGTCCAACAAAAACTATGCTCTGAACCAGTTCAGATCTTGTCTGTTATAATTAAAAGAGATTTACTTTTGTAGCTTAAAAAATACCCTGTGAATCTCTTTCTCTGTCTGTCTGTCTTTTAGCACCTTTTGCTTTTCACAGGTCTTTAGTGTTCCATTAAGCATCCGGTGCTAATTAGACAGTGTTGTCAAATTATGCCAAACACTTTTCTGAAATCTAAAAGCATCTAATTAGGTAGGCAAGAGATTATGTCTATTAATGATAATTTCAAATAAACAGCGCTTGGGTGTGCCATTGGGTGGCTATTAGCAGTCTGATGAAAATCTTGATTTCCATTTCATAGCTACTGTACTGAAGTGTGACAGAATGGAATAGTTTCCTAAAGCATTGTTAAATGATCACGTTGGATGATGCAAGGGGTAAAATGTATCTGTCAAAGCTATGACTTCTCTTCCCATTTACCAATATTTACAACCATTAGGAGCTTTTCTATTCACAGATACCCACTGGGTAAAATTTTCTGAGGGATGTTTCTACTACAACAATCTCTGTGCAAAAACCTGAATCTGCTTCATACAGACCTGCAGTAAGCAATATATGGAGTGGTTTCAATTTAGACAAGGCTTCAGTTTAGAAGGATGGTGAAACACCTTCGTAACTGGCATTGGCTAGTCTGCAATAATTCATCTTTTAACTGTAACGTGAGATATAAAGTGGAAGAGAACCATTTAAAATCAATATATACCCTATCAATACAGCTGTTCCTTCTAAAACTGAATTTGTAATTCTACAAAATTTGAGTTGAGAAACAAAAGTTGTTCTGTTACCACTTAGAGCCAATATTAAAGGAAAATGTATGTTTGACAGGACAGTCCTATGAAGGTCAACACTGAAGTAAGTTCCATTATAGTCAATGGGGCTATTCCCAGGTAAGTGTGGGATTGCAGCCTGAAGCTGTTCCCAGATGGAGAAGCACAGGAATGATTATGAAAATAATAGAAAATTTTTGTTTATCTGTTCTTATTCTTGCTTCACAACAGGAGAGGTTTTTTTTCCCCATTAGAATTAATTCCTTGTTGCACTAACACGAATCAGCATTTCACTGGAACGTTAGTATTGCTCCAGAATCCTGCTCCACATAACCTGGAATTTCTCTTCTCCTGGACATTTGACAAAGTATCGGTGCCTTCTTGGTCCATTTTTCAATGGCATAGCTGAACTGCTACAGGACAATTCAACTAATTGAATTTCATTCTAGATTTTATATTGTTCTTTTTCTTTAAAGGTATTATTACTAGACTGAGTACTTCCAAAAGGTTCATATTTAAAATGTTCATATTTAAAATGCTTGCTTATTCCCCCCTTCCTATGTATTTCTTTTAGGAATGTGGAGGGGATAGCAAGCATTTAAATTATAAATGTCAAGATTTAGAAAAATGAGATTTAAAAACTTGTTGGAAGATACTGTGAGTAACATGGATCTGCCTGTAGGCCAATACATGGAAGACAAAAGGCACTCAAAATAAGTGCCCCCCCCCAGAACACAGTAGGGTAAGAAGCAAAAAACCTACAAACGTGAATATCTCAACAACTGCAGGACCAGTACAATTTCTCCCCAGCAGCAATTCAAAAGTGTATGCCATTGTCCCCTAACTTTTCATAATGAAGTGACAATAAATTCCATAACTAAGGAGCAAGGATACAGCAGCTCCTAGCAAACATACAATGGCAAGCCTTAAATGATGGCGTGAATACCCCCACTTTTGGGGAATTTGTGTGTGTGTGTGTGTGTTCCATTTGAGTTCCTCCTGTGGCAAATTTGCATATATGTGGCATTCATGTGAGTGGGGAAAAAAAATCAAAAGAAAAATCATAGCTCTGAGAAGCAGAAGGAATACAGATCTCACCATTCGATTGGTCAGAAATTGGATCTCTTCTTAGGATATTTAGTGAAGAGATTGGTTTATAATACATGATGGATAGGATTGGTTGGGACTGAAGAGGCCAACGGTTACACATAACAGCTAAGCAGTGTTCTTCAACCTTGGGGTCAGGACCCCATTGGGGTCACAAAGCCTCAGTTGTGGGGTGGCAGCAACAGGAATGAAAAAGGGTTGAAGACCACTGGACAACAGCACAGCCAGGAAAAGAGGGAGGCATCTCATATACACCTTCAGGTACCAGCAGACTGTGTCCCAGTCCTGCTCAGGTTCTTATAAATTGTGCTAAAATACCTTTCAATAGTGCCAGGCTTCATGGTAGCTCTTTTTCTGTTCACTCTTGTTAGAGTATTTGGTTACAGAGAATAATACTGGGAGGGCATTATGGGGAGTGGGTGGTGACGGCAGTGGGATAGGCAGACAGGGGCCTGGGAGGGGAAGGGAACCACAGTGGCTCCCCTGGTTTCATTATTTATATATTTGGGTCATGGCCTGAAAAAGGTTGAAGACCACTGACCCAGAGGACAATTGAACAGTTAAAGAAGAGAGTGAGAAGGGAAAGACATCTGTGAGTAATGGAGGGGGAAACGCTTTAAGACAAACTATGTAGTAAAAGTGAATAAATTAGGTGATAGTTGATAATTTTTAATTATCATTTTAACCATTTTTGTTCTGGGATCAAGCCCCATACCCCAATCACTTAGTTCCCATATGCCCAAGGGGCATGGATATCCTCATTTAAATTAAGATTCTGTTCTAGAATACAGCATGGTTTCACATTGTTTTTGACCATTATAATAACTGAATATGAAAAGAAGCAGATATATTCACAGACGTTCTATTGGAAAAAATATATAAACAGTACTGCAACTGCAAAGCGTACTTTTAAGGTCGTTGCTCCCAGGACTGTTTGGCTAGCCACAGATTTTTGCCTCTAAAAGTGCAAGAGAGAATCATCATGTTTCCTACCAGCCTTTGACAGTTTGAGGGAAATTCATAATTTTTCTTTTAAATAAGCAAATGTATTTGAGTTCCTCCTCTCTCTCAAATAAACAAACACTTTGCAGAATGACAGCACTGAGCTTACAGGATGCATGCACCAATCACCAAATGTGCAGATGTAGAATCTTGATGCTTAATTTGATGCCAGGGCTTGATGCTTGGTATCTGTTTCCAGTGTTTAGCTCTGGAATACATAACGCAGTGGCAGACACAGAACATATTTTTCTGAAGAGTTACTAAAGAGACTCCCCCATACATTAGGGAAGAGGATTGCCAAATTGGAGTGAATGGATTTTGGAAAAACAGATTTCTGGAAACTAAATGGATTTTACTCTGTGCACCATCCCTTTACTGTACTGATCTTGCAATTATCTTAACCTGCAATTATGTTGGATTGGGGCATATATCTGCATGTATGCTCTCTAGTTTTAACACACACACACACACACACACACACACACACACACACACACACACACCCTTCATGAACTTTCAAGTTTTGCAGAAGTACCACCACAATTCTTGATATGCAGAAAGATATTGACCTTGATATGGCCTTAGAGACTCTGTGTTGCAACAGGGGAGGTAGTAGTGTCTACTTCACCATATTTCCTCTTTCATTCTAGCATTAATTTCACTCAGAGAAATTAATTCCAAAGTATTCATTTAAATAGTTAAAATAAGCATTAAAAACACAGGATATTATTTTAAAAAGAGCAGGCACACCTACAGAAATATGAGCATATTTGTAGGAGACAGTATTTGTAGGAGACATACTCATATTTGTATGAGACAAATCCCAGGAACTACTTGTTCAGCTTACAAAATGTAGCTTGTACAAACTGTACAAGTTAGGCAATCCTTACAGCCCCAACTACTGGTTTGCAGCAGATGCCGCTGACCATGGAAGCATTTTGAGGAGGAGCATTCTGAGCTGCTTTTCAATGAAACAGACAGCTTCAGCAACCATGATGGAAACATTACTGTACTTATGAACAAAATGATTTACAGACAGACTGCTGAAGTCTTTGTAAGCAGGGGAGCTCATGTACATTGCAAAAGTCGGCGTAATCCATTAATGAATCTAAGCAATGGTTTAACAAACATGTAGCACAATCCTATACATGTCTAATCATAAATAAGCCCCATTGGCATCAGTAGAACTTACTCCCATATAAGCATGCATGGAATTCAGCCCTACAGTGCAATCCTATACATGTCTACTCAGCCCCTGAAAGGATTTACTTTCAGTTGTATGGAACAACTAAATAGTGGGTCACAACCCACCATAGTTGAACAAAACCTGGGCCATTCCTACTTAAGGGAAGTGGCCCAATAATGGGTCAGCGCCACAACAATCATGGTACTGTGAGCACCCAGTAGGGTCTAGTGTAGTGATGGCAAACCTATGACACGCGTGAAAAAGCTGACACACCACAACATTTGGAGTGACACACCAGAATTCAGCAGTGACTGACAAAAACTGAGTTTGTTTTATTCATTTTTCATTTTTGTAATTATTTGATGCTACTTTATATAATACACAGCACCACACATGATTAGACTGTGTTTTTTGTTTAAATAAATGAATATAAAGAATAGTTTCTCTTTTGTTTGGAGATTGACACACCAGCCGAGTCAAGTTAAGCATTTTCCTAAGTTTCGACACGCTGCACCCGAAAGTTTCACCGTCACTGCTCTAGCGTCACAATGATGGCACTTCCAGCCACGGCATCACTTCCAGTGGGTCCCAGACGGATTGCCATTCTAAAAAGTGGGTCCTGGTGCTAAAAAACTTGAGACCCACTGATCTAGGGCATGGCAGTGTTGATACCTGACTGATCCGCTCCATATCCTCCTTTCTTTACAGCTTATCTTTGCAGAATGTTGTGCTGGGCAGCCACTTCCCATGAGAAATCGGGGTGCAGAGCCTTCTGGGGCAACATGCAGTGGAGGCTGCTGCCTGGCACAAAGCTCTGCAAAGCTCAACAGCAAAGAAAGGAGGATGTGCGGCAGAACGTAAGGCTTCATCACTGCTGTGCTTGAGATTGTTATGCTGGTGCCCTGCGGGCCAGTTTGGAGGTCTCTGATGTATAGAGTGGTGTACTGTACTCTATAGCAAACCAATGCTACTCTGCAAAAATGTCCTGTGTGGAAATAGCCTTATTAAATATCTTTCCTACATGAATGTTGGAGCCAAAACAAACAAGACTTTAATCATGTTTTAAGGTTTTCACATGGCTTTTATGGTTGCCTGATTGCAATTCCATATGGATATTTTCATCTATGGGTTCTTTTTCCACACAATTCATAAGGTTCCTTCCTCTTCCCCTACAAACTGTGATTACAGTCTGTCCCCCAGATTCAAGTAATAGAGAATTTGCATAGTAATGTTTTATGTGTGCACATTCAGAAGCAGACCTGAAAAGGACTGACACAGGAAGAGATGGGATCAGACTGAGATTTCCCACCTGTGTACAATGCCATTCTCTAATTATGTGATTGAATCTTCAAATAGAAAACTACAGAACAAATGCTAAATGGATAAGTTCCTAGGTATTGTAATCGTTTTGACCTTTTGTTCTGGCTCTCCATTGCAACAGGATATTATGCCCATTATGCTACATGTGACAAATGCAGATCCACGTCAGTCATCACCTGTAGTAGTCATCTACAGACATTTTTCATATTGTTTTCTGGCTGAAAGTATTTCTAGTGCAGTGATGGCGAACCTATGACATGCGTGTCAAAGCTGACACACCAGCATTCACCAACACCTGTCAAAAACTGAGTTTGTTTTACTCATTTATCATTTTTGTAATTATTTGATGCTTCTTTACATAATACATAGCACCATACATGATTAAACTGTATTTTTATGTTTAAATGAATATAAAGAATTGTTACTCTTTTGTTTGGGAGGGGGGTTGACACACCGGCAGAGTCAAGTTAACCATTTTCCTAAGTTTTGACACACTGAGCCCAAAAGGTTTGCCATCACTGTTCTAGTGTGTACAATATACGAGCATTGGACATCACAGCATTTGAACCAGCAGCTGGAGTAGGCCGTCAGGGGGCGCTGGAAGTCCAGACTTGGAGAAAAGGAAGAGAAGGGAGGAGACAGAGCTGCGGGGGAAAAAATAAATGCCTTTTGCGAAGGAGAAGACTTAGAAAAAAAACGACGTTACTACTTGCTTTCTGGCTCCATTGGTACAGAGGGAGCTGTGAAAAACAAAAATCATTCCCTCTCTCTGGCTCCAAACCTATACTCATTTACCTGGGAGTATGTCCTACGGAGCACAGGCGGCCTTAGACTTGAGTAAACACGCCTGGGCTTGCACTGTATAGTAGGTCTAGGTGCGCGTGAGAGGGCCGTTCTACTGTAGTATTTCCCTTGAATGGTCCTTTCCGTGCTCACGGAGGTAATGGAACTAAAAACATTCACATAACCACCGGAAACGGCGCTGTCTCGTTCCTTCGCAGTTGATTACTGAAGTAGTCGCTCACCCAGGTAACAGGGTAGGAGAAGAGGAGCAAAGCCGACCGCAAGCTATGGACGCAGGTGTCCTGCGTGCAATTTGCTGCTGCGTGCGGGCGCAGCAGCAAATTTCCTCAGGGTGGAAGGGGCGCTTCAGGGGTTTTCGCCTCTCCTTCCGCCACCCTGCCTCGCGGGAGGAGGACCTAACTTCCCGGGGCGGGAACGGCCACCGAAGCGCGGAGCACAGCACCGGCCTCAACTCCAGCTTCTAAGCACCGTCGCCACAGCAGCCACTTTTCTCCTTCCCTCGGTGGGCAACGCCATTGAGCTTTTGCAAAGGCTGCCGAGATCCGTCGCGCCCCCTGAACAAGCTGTTGCTTGCTGGTCGCGCTCCTGCCCTAGAACCTTCCGTTCATTCCGCCTCATTCCCAGGAGAAGCCAAGCCGCGACGTGCAGCTCCCGAGCGCGTGTTTTCCCCCCTTCCAGGGCTGGAAAGTTGTTTAGCCGAGGGCAGAACGAGCGCAGAAGCCGCGAGGGATGGGACGACGACAAACCAATCAACGGGGGCGGGGCGGGGAGAGTGACGATGGGAGCTCAGGGAAGGGTGTTAAGGAGGGGTAAGACAGGCTTACCGAGGAGTAAGCCCAAGGAGGTTATCTAACCTTCTTGTGTAAGCCCCAGTCAACTCAGTGAGACTTCCGAGTAAGCATGCATAGGCTTTATATGCTGTAAGAGGCGCCAAATAGGACAAAATCAGTCACAGGGCCGGTGGTCCAAAAAGGAGAAGTCGTCGCTCCATTTTTCTTCTCCCCCGCCACCAAAAAGGAGTCGTGGTGGCTGCAGCGGGGACATCGCCCCACTAACCTCTGGGAGCCTGAGGGGAGTCTAGGGACCCCTAGGTTTGTTTCCCCCACCCCTTTCCGGGTGTTTCATGCAAGCCGCGCGCGCTGCTGCTCTACGCCTCCCGGGTCTGCATCTGGCGTTTCTCCACCACCCCACCCCAAGTGCCGGGGAAAGTTGTGATTGGGGAAAGAGCGAGGCCACAGCCTGCCGCCTTCTCGCCGAGGCACGAGGATTACTAAACGCGGAAAAGGCGGGAGCCTGGAAAACTGTTGAATTCAGGGGCTTGGCGTGCTGCGCGGCCAGAGCCAGTCGCCCGTCTCTTTTCTTCCCCCAGCGATGAGGGAGAAGTCGGGGGAGCGCCCTTCGTCGAGAAAGGCTTAGAAAACGGGCTTGCCTGGTGGACCTGAGAGCGGGAGGGGAGACGCCTGCGAGCCCCGGTTTCGCGCAGGCTGCCGCGGAGGGGCAGGAGGCGGCGAGACTGTTGCACAAACAAGGCGAGCGCTGCCGGGAGAGCGTGTGAAGGGCCTCCTCCCGTCTCCTCCCCTTCTCAACATGGTGCGAGATGAAAATCCAGGCGCGCACACATGATACGCACCCAGCACAGCAGAGGAGAGCAGCGCAGCCACGGAGCATCATTCATGGCAGAGGTGGCTGCATGGGGGGAAAGAGACTAAAAGACATAAAAGCCAGAGGGGAGAAAGCGAGCGAGCAGTGACAGCAAGTAAAAAGCCACAGAGAGTCGCTCCTGTCTACTGTGGCGATGGGTCCCCGCAGGTACCTCTGGGGGGGGTGTGGCCCCTCAAGTCACCCCTCCTGAGCGCTCGAGGCGTCCAGGTTTGATGGTGAAGAGAAGAGGCTCAGCCAGACGGTTCTCTCTGCACCGCCCACGATTCGCTGCCGCTGTTGGAGACTTGGGATTTAATTTTTTCCCCCAGGGAATGGTGTTTTGCTGACCGCCGGTGTCTGCATTTCTCTCCATTGATGTCTATTGCGGTAGGATTTTGCTTCTGAGGGGATCCTTTCCTTTTTTCCTGTCAGAGGAGCTACTGGGAGTGTCAAAAGTTGCAGTTTGCTCCTGGTTCTTCCCCACCCAGCAGCATCGCTTCCATCATGTGCGCTAACATCGTGTACGAGTGGTTGAAGACTCTTAAGCTCGCGCAATACGCCGAGTCCTTCGTGGATAATGGCTATGACGACCTGGAGGTATGCAAGCAAATCGGGGATCCAGACTTGGATGCCATCGGGGTCTCGATGCCACAGCACAGGCGCCGGATCCACGAGGCCGTGCAGAGGCTGAAGGAGGAGGACGAGACCACAGCTGGGCTTTACTTCACCTTGGAACCTCAGCATGACTTACCCTCCCCAGAGATCTACACCAGCCACCTGGTGGAGCAGTAC
Organism: Lerista edwardsae; assembly: GCA_029204185.1. Lineage (NCBI taxonomy): Eukaryota > Metazoa > Chordata > Lepidosauria > Squamata > Scincidae > Lerista > Lerista edwardsae. Next base: position 9,731,555 of record JAJKFI010000050.1, read on the forward strand.
GAGGCCAAGACTTGGAAGGAGCCACCTTCGAAGAAGAACCAGGAGCATGCCAGGAAATTGGGCACCTGCACCAAGAAACTGGTTACTTACCCCAAGCTCAGACTGAAAATCATGATTAGGGATAAACTCATCCGGGATGGGATCAACCTCAGCAAGCCCCCATACTCCAACAAGGTAAGGCAGTGCTATCTCTTTAAAAACAACAACCCTGAACTCTCTTGTTTTTCTAGCTCTAGTATCTCATTGGCATCCAGTTTGTCCTGATAAAGTTTTGCAAAGAGTCATTACAGCTTCTCTGCTTAGCTACTTGCTTCATTCTGCTTGCTCAAAGTTTAAAGAGTTTGTCTTGCTCTTGTTCCTCAGCTGCTGAAAAATCTGTGTGTGTGTTGGGTGGGGAAGGACTTGATTAGTAAAGACAGGCTAGACCTTCTCTTCCATGCAAAGTCAACGTTTGGAGGTTTAGTCACACATCCAGTCAGCCTGTTGGTTTCAGTATATTTTTCTTACTGTACTGTGTCTGATGTTTAGTATGTAAAGCAGTGATGTCATTCAGGGGTTTTTTTCAGCATTTGAATTTGAACTCAAAAGTGAGTTCCTGTTCCTAAATCATTTGAATGACACCACTGATGTAAAGGTTATGTCCATATTAGTTGGATGTCTTACAGCACCTCTTGGAATACTTGTAATGGTACAATGGTGTGTGTCTTACTGATTTTTAAATTATCGAGAGCGGCTGTGAGGAAATGATGCCCTTTGAGATAGTTCCTCTTAATTTCATGACACTCCAGGGAATAAGCATTCCTTAAAGTGTGAAGCTAAAGTATTAAACTTACAAAAATGACCTCGCAGGAAAAATCTTGGACTTGTCTGTGGAAGATCTCCCCTGAACATATTACATGAAATGCAAATTATTTAAAATTTTGGTGGATTTTTACTGGCTCCAAGAAACTTGAAAGCAAACTCGCAATAAAGACTTTGCCACACTTACTCAGAAGTAAATGCTACCAGATTCAGTGGAACTTTGTTCCAGGCAAATTTGCCTAGGATTGTGGCCAAAGTGTTAGCTAAATTCCAAGTAAGTTCTTTTGTGAGGAAAGCCATGACTGCCAGGTGCTTTGTGGGAGGCACAAGAACTAGTCACGGGCAATACCTACTCTCCTATAATGACTATTGTTAATATTTTAGAAGTGCTAAGGACTTGCAAATTTTCCATTGTGTTCAGGAATTGCTTTGAATTCTTAGCTCTGTTGGGGAAAAAAATCATGCCTTTGCAAGAGGAATAGACAACAGCGTAATGTGATATTTATTTATTTATTTATTTATTTATTTATTTATTTATTTATTTAT
>JAJKFI010000050.1:9732911-9786999 GCA_029204185.1 Lerista edwardsae
TATTTATTTATTTATTTATTTATTTATTTATTTATTTATTTATTTATTTTTATGATTAGAGTAGCATTGTGAGGAAACTTCAGACTAGTTTCCCTGCAGAATTGGGCTGTGTGGATGACAGGTGAAATTGGTATTGGTAATCTAATTCAATAATAGTCTAAGATTCACATAGATGGGCAAGTTCACTGGAAAATATTTCACAGTCATCATCGAATGACTGGCCAGCATGCAGCAAAAACAGTTCTAAATGCAAATGGATGAATGAATGCATTTGGAAGTACAAGTGTGTAGATAAAAATCATAGTGTCAGCTTATCAAACAGTGGTGCACCAAATGGAAGAGAGCTATTTACAGTGCTGGCCATCTCATGTGGTGGAAGGTGTTAAATAACAGCCTGTCTACTGTTTGTCATTCTTTCAAACAGCAATAATAGTTAAAAACTAGCTACCTAATTTAAGAAGCTGGTGAAAATACTCAAAATTTAGTCTAATTTTGTGACCATGCAAAGTATGTCTACGGAAAATAATGTGTAATGACATTAAGGGTTAAAACCCAACCTGGAGTTAGGCCAGAACATGGGACTTGTGCAGCCCCAGGAGTGTCACAAACGCACTGTAAAGTGCATTGGGATCACTCTCAGTGTCAGGGAGGATTGCTGGCCTTCCTGGCTCAAAGAGTGGTCCAAATGCACTTTATGGTTCCTTAAAGCGGTGACCGCTAACTCCAGGTTAGGATGCTAACCTAAAAGATGCTGTGGTCAAGAAGCAAGCCTTTCCTTTTGTCTCATGACAGAACTTTATAGATTAGTGTTTTTGGAGACTAGCTACTGACAACAAAGTACTTTAAGTAGGCGGATAGTCTTAACATGAATTGGCAAAGACAGTGTGTGAACTCTTATATCCTCTGGAAATAAATCATCTCCTGAAACAAATCAACTGTTACCGGGTATAGGAGCAATTTTCTTTTTCGTACCTTTTTTTAAAAAATAGAAATAGGCATGCTTACAACATAAAACCACATAAAGTAAGCTGCTGCTGAACATTTATTTAAATACAGAAATGCAACCCTTTACTGAAACCAAGCTTGCTATTGTGGTTTTATAAACTGTCCACTTCCTTGATTACAATTTGCTATGACTAGAGAGAATAAAGTCATTGCAATTTCATGTTATTTTTTTCTCAAATGAATGTCTCTTCCACTGATTTCCTGCTATGATAATGATCAGTCATTGTGCTTTATTTGGACAACATCCAGAAAAATTGAGAAATATTGCTGCTGTTGCCTCTTCAACATTCTTTGCATTTTCGTAGGAACATTGAACTAATAGACAAGACTCGTTCTACTTGTGCAAGATGCTCACTTATGCTTACTCTGGAGTATAAATCAAGGGATGTTTAGCTTAAGGCTGCAATCTTGTGCATATTTACTAGGGAGTAAGCTTAATTAAAGTTAGTGTGGCTTCTTGATAAACATGTTCAGAATTGCTCTGTAAGTGTGCAGCACCCATAACAGTATCAATTTACCGTAGATAAATCGGCCTAAATGTACCTGATTATACTCAATTTATAAAAATGCCCAGCATAGTAAATCCCTTATTTCTGATACTTCTAGAAAACAAAAATAATAGTAGTATATAATAAACTGTATGTATGTATTGCATACTACAGTTCTCTCTCTCTCTCTCTCTCTCTCTCTCTCTCTGTGTGTGTGTGTGTGCGCGCGTGCGTGCATCTCAAAGTGTTTTGCATACACTTATCTCAGGAATCCTTGCAACAGCTTGGAAAGGAGATTACAGTATTTATCAACTTGTATAGCACCACCAATGTGCATCATGCTTCGCAGAAGAAAAGTTCCTCCCCTAAGAATCGAGACATACAAGACAAGAAGGTACAGCAACGGAACCAATAGGGCTTAAGTCAATGTGACCAATGTCGTCATATTGGGCCCCACACTTTGGGGGGCCCCTGCACCAGCACAGTGAGCATATTGCATGCTGCTGTAGCTGGGATCTCTATGGGCAGTGGGGCGAGCAAAGCCACTTTATCTTGTGCCCTCCCACCTTCCCCTGCTTCTGAACTGCCTGAAATGGGCTGCCTAGAAGCAGTTGGCAGTGACGTCACCATGTCACCACCAACTATTTCCAGGTGCCACACTTTGTGCATAGCACCACAAGCACTGGAGCTAGCCCTGGGTGCCAGAATAGACTGGGAAGAATATGTGATTATTTCACATAATTATTATTACTTTTATTTTTATTTTTGCTTTATTTGTTTATGTGTATTTTTGCTTGGGTTTAGTATGGTAAATGGACAAAGGAATAGTCCCAAAGGCATCACAAAAAAGATGGTTGGTGGTTTTTTTTTGAGGAGATATTTGAAAGACGTAAGAGAAGGGGGCATCCTGCAGGCAGTGCTTTCTCTAAGGTGCATACCATCCAGACAAGCTCCGCATAGGTCTCAACAACCCAGAATTTTGACAGTAACGTCATTGATGAACATCCGGAGACAATGTTGTGACATCACAAGGTACTGAAGGTATCCACACACTGGCACAGAGCAGGAGTTGCAAACATAAGGCCCGGGGGTCAGATGTGGCCCGTCAAAGCTCTTTATCCTGTCCTTGGGGTCTCCTAGCAGCACCGTTAGCTGCTGAGCTGTGCTGAAAGGACAGCTTGCATGATAATTGGGCTCACTCGTATCTTGAAATATGATCAAGATTTGTGTATTTTCTGCTCTATTTGCAGCTAATGAGTTCCTACATGAGAAAAAAAGTGCTCATTTATGGTCATAAGCTACTTAATAACATCATTTCCTGCTTCATGACATCACTTCAGTCTGTCAGCAGGCATCATAAATGCTATTCATCCCACTGTATGAAATGAGTTGACACTCTTGCCTTAGAGGGAAAGCCTGCAGGGAGGGAGTTTGAAATCAAAGAGGCAGTAATGGAGAAGTCATCTGAGGGAGCAGGGATCTTTGGGTTGCCTAAGGATGGTGGGGGCAAAGCGTGAAGATCGTGGGGTCTAAGAGTAGAGAGGTAAGGAGGGACAACTCCCTAACTGTGCCGGCCCAACTCAAGGCCCTGAGAGGGGATACAGAGATAAAGCCAAGGCTTTGAAACTGCTGGGTAGGGGTAATGCTGACGTTGTCAGTGGTGAAGGAGAGAAGGGCTCAAGGGGAAATATGAGAAATTCAGTGTTCAAGGTACAGTACTGTGTTGGGATGATGAAGCATTCAAGAAGTGCTAGAGAAACAGATTGAGAGATGGAATTGGATGGCAGCAGAAAGTTCTGGAATGGAGAGAAAGAGCTGGGCGTCATTGGCATACAGACAGTCTGTCTTGAAAGCCATTCAGTTTGATGAATGGACAAGGTGTAGAAAAAGAATAATGTAACAAAGAACATACTGGAGGGACTCTGAAAAATGCAAAAGAAGATGTTTCTTCTTTGGAACCTTTGAAAGCATAATCAGACAGGTGGAAAGACAACCATCAAAGGACAGAATCACAAATAAACGGAGAATCACAGAATCTATATATAGATTATATTCTGCTAAACAAAGGTGCTTTCCTAGTATAGCCTTTTTCCTGGCAAAAAAAATTTTCAGTTCTGCACTTGTCTCACATTCTTCTGAATTTAAAGTTTCATTTTGGTTAGTTTCGCTTGTTTTGCTTTTAACGCCAAATTGAAAAAGCGTTTGTCGCCCCCTTTTTATTAATTCATTAATTCATTCATTCAAATAGTATTTATATACCGCTTTTCAACACAAAGTTCACAAAGTGGTTTACAGGCAAATAGTTATAATAAAGTTAAATGGCTCCCTGTCCCCAAAGGGCTCACAATCTAAAAATATGCAAAACACCACCAGCAACAGCCACTAGAAAAGACACTGAGCAGGGTGAAGAGGAACAATTACTCTCCCCCTGCTAAATATAAGAGGAGCACCATGTGAGAAGTGCCTCTTGCCCAGTTAGCAGGGGTAATCTCATCATGTTTCTGTTTTTCTTTGCGTTTTTGAGCTCCAGATTTTTGAGATGACATTTCATAAACTGAAATGAAATATAAAACATATTCATAAATGAAATGAAACTAAACTTGCAAGCTTAAATAAGTAATGAAATTAAAATTCAATAAATTACGTAAATAACTGTTCACTGAGTGTTCAGATTAATAAAGGTTATGTCAAACAAGGCTGCAAGGTGGTTTTGCTATACACACAAAGTATAGAGTATGAAGTATATATCCAATATTGTTTTCTTTTTAAAAATTTGGTTTTGTAAAACATTTTTAAAATTTTCCCCTTCATGGGCCCCCTTTGAGCTCCATGGGCCCTGGAACAATGTACTAGCTGCACCCCCCTCTCCTCAGGGCTGACGTCATAGGGCCTGTGAATTGGATCATGTATACCTTTGCAAACGTGCACTGCCTGATCGTGCCCAAAAGATCCATGTTAATGAACTTCTCAGATCCAAACTCAGTATTACTGTTCTAGCTGGGTTGGGAAGAAGTTTTTCTGATGTCCGCATTACTTCTCACAGGGGGCCTCAAGAGGCAAAGTGAAGCTAGGGAAAAGCTTCACTTCTGGAGGCAGGTGAAACATCCTTTGTGCCTGGGCCTTCAATAAAATGCCGTTTCACAAATCCCTTGAAGCAAGACACTCCCAAACTGGAGCACTGTGATGCCCCAGCCTGGGAAGGCTGGTCCCTGTCCCCTTAAAGGGTGGGACAACTTGTAAAGTGCACTGGTGCTCCTGCAAACATGCTGGTGCTGGGGGGAAAGGGGCTTTTAAAAAGATTTACCACAAAAACTGGAAGTGGGTTGCAATCACAATCTGAAGCATTTCTGAGGCTAGCCGACGGCTGGTGCAAACCTGTAGCTGTGCACCATGAAGGTTTTCACTGAATTACCACATTCATAAAATGCCACAATTCATTGAGAGGGGTAGAACTGAAAGAACCTTTTGGGATACACAGCCCAACTAGACGTCTGCTTCTGGAACAATAACATGAAACATGATATAGTTATAGTTTAATTGTTTTTTTTAAAAAAGGGTTTCCCCACGACTGAATAGTCTAGTTATGATTGACTGTAGGGGGTGGTGCTCATCTCCGTTTCTAAGCCGAAGACCCAGTGTTTGTTCGAGGACAAGCTTCAGTGGTCATGTGGCTGGCATGACTATACGCCAAGGCACATGGAACACCGTTACCTTCCCACTGAAGTGGTACCTATTTATCTACTGGCATTTTTAGGTGCTTTCAAACTGCTAGGTTGGCAGGAGCTGGGACAAGCAACGGGAGCTCACTCTGTTGCGTGGTCTCGAACTGCCAACCTTCTGGTCAACAGCTCAGCGGTTTAACCCACAGCGCCACCACGTCCGTGTTAAACTATTGCATAAAGAAGGCATATTTTACCTGACTCCTGCAAAGTAAAGGAGCCTATTGCTGGAGTTAAAAAGCAGCGATGGAAAATATTTGTCAGTTGAAGAACTGTGTGAGACCCAAAAGGATAGAGAGCTGGTATAGCCAAGAGATTGAACTGTGATTTGGGACTTTCCTGGTTTGAATCTTGTCTCTGCCTGGAACTCATTAGGTGGCCTTTGGCAAGGCACTTCTGTAATATGGGAAGTTAATATTTCCTTACACACACTAATTACAGGATTACATCAACATTCAAAATGCAATATATTAACACAAAGTATTATTATTATAGTGAACATTTCTCTGTAGATGACAAGGAAAATAAATATCCAATTATAAATATTACATGTTTTAGAATAATTTTAAATGTTTTAGAAGATAAAAAACCATGCTTCCTGGCTTAAAATTATCCTTGAAGGTTAGATATGGGAATAATTAAGCACACAGATAATATTTCCCTGAAACTGATGGTACAGTACTTCCATTTGTTCATGTTGGTGGCATGTAGCTAGTTCATGGTAGATACTTTCCTATAGATATGTTTTTTAAGTAGGTGTCTGGGGTCTTGCTCCACCGTTACTGAAGCCACTCCACCATGTTCATTGTTTGTTCAAGAAGAGAAAGAGGAGTGGTGGAAAAGCCATCATCTGTGGCTCAGCTCAAAGTTGTGCAAAGTGGCAAGACATATCCAGATGATGCTATTGGCCTGTTCAGGTTGCTTGTCCAGTATTCTTGCAAGAGCGGCAGGGATTGGGCTGCTTGCGTGTGCACAGGTTGCATGGCCATTTGAGAGAGTGAGATGCCAGGCATGAGAATAAACTGATTGGAAGTTGTGCTTATGGGGGAGGGACCAGTTGAGAAGGGCAGTGAAGGTGGAGGCATAAACCCTCTCTTTCCACTAAATCTGGATGAAAAGTGGATGCAGAGACAGGATGGCTCCACAGTAGGATAATATGTCAGCGGTAAAAGAGGGACTCTTGAGGAGATGTGTTTACACTAAGCATTAATTTGATATGCAGTAAATTATTTGGAATGGAAGTGGTCGCATTGCGGGCTAAACCACTGCTGCTTGGCTTGCTGACCGGAAGGTTGGCAGTTCAAGACCACGCGATGGAGTGAACCTTCGTTGAACCTAGCAGTTTGAAAGCACGTAAAAATGCAAGTAGATAAACAGGTACCACTTCGGTGGGAAGGTAAGGCGTTCCATGCGCCTTGGCATATGCTGGCCACATGACCATGGAAATTTGTCCTCTGACAAAGGGCAGCTCTTTGGCTTAGAAATGGAGAAGAGTATCGCCCCCTACAGTCGGTCACGACTAGACCATTTAGTTGTGGGGAAACCTTTACCTTTTTACATTATTTGGGGGGCTGGCAATGCCTTTGCAGGACATATTGAAGGGAAAGTGAAACCCACACCAAAACAATTGTACAAGACTATTTTTGTTATTACTTGTATTTAAAAAACAAAACAGTATTAAAGGTCTATTGTGTGATGTTCTTGGCAGTAAGAAAGGGGAAAAATTGGCTTGTACATACGGCTTTAATATAATATCTCTGAAAATATCCTTTGCCACATAAGTAACAGCAAAAATACAGGAATACACAACAACCAATGAATGAATATTAGATTAAAATCCCTAAAAATGTAAAATCAGAAATATTGAAGCACTACAGATCAGCGTAAGGTGGTTGCTGAGGGGAACAATAGATATTGTCTTGGATTAGGATGCAGCCTTTTAAATTCAGGCAATAACTTCATTGGTCTGTAAGGGGTGGATAAAGGAGTTTAAGGCTACAATCTTGTGCATGTTTACATGGGAATAAGCACCACTGAATTCAATGGGACTTACTTCTGAGGAAACATGCATTATGTTGCTCTGCTTGGAAACCATTCTGTTGGGCTTTGTATGGCATCAGGATGTGACAGAAGTGTGTTTTAGTAGGGTGATGGGGAGCATGCCCCAGGAGTAACCTAAACAGGATGTACAATGGACCCGAAATATGTGTAATTATCACCCTAGGCAATTTTAGAACGGTACAAGATAGAATCATTTTTTAGAACTAAATACATAGAGTAGCATCCCTTCTTTAAAACAGATGAAATGGAAGTGAGCATTTCTTTCTCTGGAAATGACATGAAGAATTCAGGAAATAAGAGGTTCATGTTAGTGAAACAAGATGGGAGGTCATACAATGAGTTTCACCAGTCAACCATACAGGTACGGTGAGCTCAGTTTCATTCTACATCAAAGCAGATCATTCCATATTGTATTTGAAAAGTAGTGGTAATGGGAATCTGCTCAGCTAATAAATGATTAATTATACAGCTAATCAAGAATTATAAAAATGGCTGCCAAATTATTAAAACTGAATGGGAATTGGAGATTGAGCTTGTGAGAAAGTGAGGATTGCATAACTGTGGGACATGTCAAGAGGAATTAAGCATCCTATTTATCTTATATGTGGACTAAGTGGTATCTAATAGTTTAGTGAAATTTCATTACTGCTTCTAATTGAAATAACTGACCTGACCCGACCCATTCTTGGGGAACTTTATTCAATTTTTCTTCCATGGAGAATTGCACAGAGTACTGTACGTGCAAAATAAAATTGCTAAAACCCAACACATACACTTAAGAAACCCATCTCAATTAAAATGATTTGCTTGACTGTAGTAAATATAAATTAATGGATATTTCAATATTTACTGAAGAGAAAGCTCATAAAATTATATGCTGTTACGTAGCAATATGAGACATTATTCATAAATGCTGGCTGATCAAGTAGTTTAGAAAAAACACATGCTAAAATCTATATGCCAAGTTATAAACCTGGGAACAGATATAAATAAATGCGAAAACAAACAATTCCAAATTCTTTTCTCTTCAGGCACCTACTTACATTTCTGAAGCAATGTACTCTAGGCTATACTAACATTGTGACTTGCTTGGGGTGTGTGTGTGTGTGTACTATAATATTACAATTGTGTACTATGATATCACAATACTATCAATAATATCAGTTACACAATTGTGTGATTATGTACTATAATATCACAATTGAGATTTCTCTGTGTGGATTATTTCTAGAAATGTATCTCGTGTTTCCCTTAAAAGGAGAAAGGCTCAAGGGCCTGCATCGGCTTCTCTATGAACCACTGTTTCCTGTGATTTTCAACTTAACTGTTTTTTTGTGACACAACCTAAATAAGTGAAGTATGAGACTGGAGACTCTCCGCTGATCTTGCCCCTCTCCTGAGACCCAGGGCGCAATCCTAACCTGAAATTAGGCTGGCATAGTTAGGTCAGCCAAGTTTGGCTGGCGCAAGGGACACTGTAAAGCCTGTTTGGACCACTCTTGGAGTCGGGAAGGATGGCACATGTCTGTGTGCTGGCCTCTCTGACTCGGAGAGTGGTCCAAACATGCTTTACAGTGTCCCTTGTGCTGGCCAAACTTGACTCGCCTAACTGTGCCAGCCTAACTCCAGATTAGGATTGCACTTTCAGTCTGCCTGCCCACCCACCCTCACTCACCCTGTTTTCCTATACCTCTTGTGTCTTCATGACAAACATGTGAGGTAACAACCTGAGCACAGCCAGTCTTAGGAGGTGTGGGGCAAGACAGGTTGCGCGGGATATCAAGGACTCCGTTTTGATAAGGCAGTGCCATTTTTGGCGTGGATCCAGGCCCTCTCTTGCACAGGCTTTTAAAAAGTTGCTCATCCCCCAAATGAGGGTTCATGATCCATAGGGGTCATGTCCCACAGGTTAAAGAACACTGCTGTAGAATTTTGAAATGGATGGGAAATTTTTTTTTTAAGCACCTTTTAGTTGCAATTTTAATTTGCTTGTATTACAGCTTGTTTGGTATTTCTTAATATTTCATTTCCCACTTTTATTTGTGTTCCCACTTTTATGACATGGCTTTTTTTGTATAACATATTCTTGTAGGCACTGAAGAATGTTAATCTGAGGCACACAGACCCTTTTCATAATGTTCAAGAAAAACCTGTCTTATGCAGTTTTTTGAGAGTCAGGAATACCGTAATTGCAAACAGGTTTGTGTTTTTTATGCATCCTAGAATGCTGGTAAGAATAAGATTTAAGGATAGAGACTGAACTTCAAGTTTGAATTTTCTTTGCTTGGCCAGTTTAAATTAGGTAGTTATTTTTAACAGTAGCATATCTGGGTCAATGTCTGACTAGGCTGACGCATCATCATACATTGATATACGTGTCTTGACAAATTGTGGAGGATTGTGTATTCTGTAGTGATTCTCATTTATTCAAACACCACGCCAGCACTATGTTTAGCTCAGGCTTGCTATTTTAAGACATATTCTTCAGCAGAATGTGCTGGATGTGTAAAACGTTCCCAGATTTGCCAGTCTTGTTAATAGGCTAGAACTTTAGCAGCACTGCTGGCAAATACTGAAAAAAATACTGCTCTGTGCTCTACCTTTTATAGTAAAGCTCTCATTTTGTACATTGACTACTCTGTATGGGGAAGAAAAGAAAAGTATTGTTGCAGTTATTTACAGATTAGAAAAAGAACATAATATGGTAAAGTAATTAAAAGCATGTTACTTGTCTGATCGACATTTTGTATCACAGCCAAGGATGCTAACCTCTGACTTTGATAGATTGTCAATAGGGTGTGAACTCCAAGGGAAAGGCTATCGGCTAAATCAGCTCTGGGGCATTGCAAACAAGGAAAGTTAAATTTGATTTTTCATTCTCCTGTTTTGTCATTTATTTACAGATAAATATAGTTTTAAATTTAGAACATTCAGTCTAGACACTAATGAGAAAGCATAGTACTGAGCAATCATGAATTCTATTGATAACATTGTACAGGATATAGAATGTAGACCAGTGGCCAACCTTTTAACCTTTAAGGTTCCTGGACCTACCTTTATTTGAAGAATTTCAACCTTTAAGTAGTGGAAAATGGAATTTCAGCAGGTGCAGCTTGCCCTTTCTCAGATAACAAGCTACACCTGCTGAAATTCCCTCCTAAAGTTGACCACTCCTGGATTAGACTATAATGCTAAATTTGTTTGCTGGTACATGAATCCAGAGAGTAGGCATTCTTAGTCAAATATATTTTAATCCTATCCTTCCTCCAAGGAGCTCAAGGTAACATAACTGAGATTTACCACTCTTTTATTCTTAGAACAACTCTGTGAGGTTGGTTAGGTTGAGAGAGTGACTTATTAAAGTAAACCAGGAAGCTTTATGACTGAGTGGGTATTTGAACTTGGGTCTTTCTAGTCTCAGGGCCCAATCCTATCCAAGTTCCAGTGCTGATGCAGCCATGCCATGCCAATGGGGCTTTCGCTGAATCATGTGGTGGGGGGCAGTCACAGAGGCCTCCTCAAGGTAAGGGAGGAAATTGTTCTTTTATCTCAGGGCTGCGTTGTAGCTGTATTGATGCTGGAAACCTGGATAGGATTGGACCCTTACTCAAACACATTGGATTGTATAGTGTTCCTTTCCTTTGTGGATGTAAATAAAACCTGAGAAAATGTAGATACAAACTGGAGGAAGGTTATTGTAGTGCTTCCCAGTAGTCAGAAAGGTTAGCTTCTGGTCTCCAGATATATTCAGAACCCTGTCCATATACTTCTACACCCCTTTTGGCCCCAGTATTGTAAGAGATTTATCTGTTCTTCCTTTGTGGCTAAAATTAGAAAATGTCCAAATCTTACACCTCATCATCTCTTAAAAAAAAAAATCAAAGTATCCCACACGTATGCAAATGCTTTTTTCAGAGTTGTTTAATACACAGAACTTAGTGCAGTAAGAATTCCTGTCCCCAGACTTTAGATTTGTTTTAGCACAAATTGTCAGTGTTATAATTGTTCGAGATAACTAGTTATCATAGCTATAATATGTTAGTAAGGCATTGTTTGAGTTGCCAATATTGTATTAGTAATAGTTGCAAGAAATGGAGTATAAGAAATACTCCAAATAGTATTTTAAATATTACCATAGTTTCCTAAATGAACATTGCATAGGCTGCAATTTGAATGTTGCACTATAATGCTGGCAACAGTTTAGGAACATCGTTTCTTCCATTCTCTTTTCATTTCCTGAATTATGGCTAATGAGGCGAACAGCCAAGACAAGAGACTCAGCCAAACTGTAATTTGAAATCTGTGAATAACCACTAAAACTGTTAGAAGGAGAAGGAAATACCAAAAATAGCCTTCAGGTTGCTGTATCTTCCTTGCCTTACAGTTTTTGCCTTCATTGCACTGCACATGTGAACAAAAATTTATAAAAGATAAAAGGGGCATCCAGGGCAGCTTACAATACTCATTTAAATACAAAGATTAAAACATAAGAAACAAAACAGAAGGAAGCATAAAACATTATAAAAGAATAAAATGCAGCAGAAGGAAATAATAAAAGCATCTAAAATAGCGAGAATAGTTATAACGAAATAAACAGTAAGATTAGAAGGCCAACTGAAAAAGAATCACTTCTACTCTCTGTCTGAAGGCGTCCAGGAAAGGTGTAGTTCTCAGTTCGACTGAGGAGTTTCATAATATTGACACTGCTTTGATGAAGATCTCTTGTTGCCTGGCTTCAATCAAGGCCAGTACTGAAAGGATCGGTGGCATTTCTAGAGGAGTGGGGCAAAACACTAAGTTTTGCAGGTGCCTGGGCTCCTGTGTAACGCAGACCCTCCCCTTCGCCTTGGGAAAGGGTCCAATCCTATCCAACTTTCCAGCACTGATACAGCTAAAATACAGAGATAAAAGTACCATTTGTGATGTGGAGAACTGGCTCAGAGGCTTTGTTCTCTGAGCTGTGAATAGCTCTGGGGGCAAGGGGAAGGGGCCATGTTACAAAGGAGCTGCAAAATGTAGCATCTTGCCCCCCTTTAGGAAGATAAATCACTTTTGAAGGCTGGCATAAGTGACCAGGTAAGTCACTGACAAAGGGGACTTCCTTTTGATCCTCCCTCCCCCCCCCCCCGCCAATTACAGGAGCCTTGAAAGTGTGTGGTGTCTTGGGATGAGAAGTTGGGGTGCATTTAGCTGAGTAACACACGTAACCAGTTTCTGAGTGTGGCAGCTGAGTAGACCACAGTGGAAGTGGGCTGTTAAGGTGGGTTTTGGCTTGAGGGGTCGGCAGATAATGTTGCTGTATGAAAGCACCCCATTGCTTGGATTCTTCCCCTTCCCTTGGGGGACCATCGTGACACATTTAAATGAAAGATCCAGCTTGTACTTGCAAAGGTATGAGCATATATTGGTTCCCTTCATTGATGTGAATGCATATCCCTGTGTATGTAAGAATACTTTGGGTGCATCATAGCTCACTCAGAACTGGAGTACAGGCCTTTGGATCCTAGTGATCCTTGCAGAGCCAGTGTTAGCTATGCAATATGTATAACCCAGCAGTGGTGATGTAGAATTTTATGTCACGTTAGATTTGCTTTTAAAAAGAACACTGCTTTAGCGCAGTCATTCTGACCTGGGAAACTTGCATGAAAATGTACACATACCATTAAGTATTATAAAGAGGAGCAGCATTTACTTCTGTTATGAGTTTCCTAATCTGTACAGATGTTGTGAATTCTCCCATCTCATGGTGGCAGCAGCTAGTGAGGATAGATGTAAGTCAGCTTCAACTTTTAATCTGTTTTGTTGTGTGCATGCAGTACCTATCATGGATGTTCTTGCTGTGTCAAATTTAAGGGTGGGAGAAAGGAAAACTAGACAGATTTTTGAATTAGAATTTTGCACGGGATCATACTCCTTCTTTGATAACACATTGGAGTTTTAAGTGAAAATTGAGCAGTGTTAGAAGTAACTTGCATAGTATGTATCGATTTAAGATGGAAAACCCAACTGAGCAGTTTCCATCAATTGGTATCTTTACTGTCCACGTTTAGCATTGGGGAGGCAGGATCAAGGAGGAACGTTCAAGGAGGAACGATAATTTTTCAACTACTTCAAGAACAAATGGCACAACCTATGTCTCTGCTCAGAATTAAGTCCTATTGTGTTCAGTGAGGCTTACTCCCAAGAACGTGTGTATAGAATTGCAGCCTAAATTGACTATTCCTGGGGGATTAAATGAAGAGAAGACAGAAATTGAAATAAAACATTTTTTCTTGCTGTCTACAAATCAGAGTTATTTAGCTTTCCATGCCACCATGTAAAAACTATAAAGTGAAATTGGGTCCCCCCCATTAAATGAAGACCTGCATAGACAAATTCGGAAGCGCTACAAAATCCTTAAGGGATAAGGCAGATAGACTGACCCAGTTTCTAAGGTCAAATTGGCACTCATAATTGTAGCAAAGGGTATAATAAAATCATGTGAGAGCAAAACTATCAGAAGGTAAAGCATTATCATGAAGATTAATTATACGTGCTAGGTATCTTTTCTATGAAAAGGTATTTTTTAACCAGGAATCCTAAATGCTTTCAAATGCAAAGTATAAAAGATGAAATTATTGCTGAAACAAGAGCTGCAATTTCTTCTATTAACAGTATTTCACCTGTTCATGTGTAGGTTAGGCCAAAAGCATTAATGTCATCTTATAAAATTATGATCTCTCAGAGGAGTTCTGTTTTAAGTTTATTATTTAGTAATAAGTGGATTTATGTCAGCATGTGCATTTGGGAAAGACATTGGGCATTTTCTGCTGAATATAGTAATTCAGCTTTACACGGCACTTGAACTGGGAGGGGACAATTATATCCTGATTTTTCTTTTTGTGCGGCATTTTTTTTTTAAAAACTTGACCTACTGCTGCTTTCTGGCTTATTTGTAAATTCTGTCAGATGTGCCAGGCCTGTGTTTGTTGCACTTAACTAGTTTGTTGCACCCTTTTTTTAAACGGCAAAAATTCTCATGGATAGCCCATGCAAATACCGCTGTTAATGATAATGATTTATAGGAGAGCATATTTTCAAAACAAATGTATAATGATTTTATATCAGTGTAGCTGGTATGTCTTTTCTGTGAGGATTCTGTGGATTCATGTTTTCACCTGTATTTTCATTGGAGGCTCTGCGGGAATTACCGGAAATTGGGCCCCAACCCCCCAGTGGGTCCCGACTCACAGTTTGAGAAATGCTGGTCTTCATTGTTGCTTATGTGACTCACTTCTGGGTCCTTTCTGTCTCTGATTACCATCACCACTATGAAAGGATCTAAGTGATCTACCTCCTCTGAACTGATTGTCATATTGCCCAAACCAGGGATGTTCTGAAATCTGACTCTGTCCAGCACTGTAATCTTTTTTTATGCCTCTTTCTAATGGTTCTGTGTGGAAAAATTCTGTCGAGTTGCATGTTTTTGAGCAACTGCTCTGTGTTCCATCATTTGCTTTCAGCTTCTATCTTGAAGATGGAGATAGCGAGAGAAAGAAGGTTAAATAAATGAAGAAATGCACAAAATTTGAGAATAAGCCTAAAAGAAAAATCTAAAAATAAAAGCTTGGTAGTTATTATCCTGATCATTTTCTGCCACTGGGTAGCTAGTTTCTTCTGGATATTCTTCTTATCTTAAGCTGCAAAGGAAAAATGTCATTCCTGCTTCAGCTTATAAGTTTTTTATGCCTGAAGCAGGTGACATATTTCATGTGAAGTAGAAAAGGCACAGTAAATCTGTTCTCTTCTTCATAAAGCTTTACTTAGTTTCCACATTTCTGGTTTGAATGTTGGTAAGTGTATGATAGAGAAACAAGAAATATTTTGTCCCAGTTCAGACAATGCCCCCAGTTCAGAATATGCATGGCAGAAATTCAGTAGTAGAAGCTTTTTGGGGGGCCATGCTTTGATGAAAAGCTTCACCTATTGACTGCCCGTAATGTAGCTATTAAGGGTGCAAAAGTCCTGGTGGAAAAGGGTAGCAATTGAGGATACCAGCGTGTGCCTTGAAAAATAGTTAAGTTGCAAATTAAGTTGCTCAGGTCATCAACGTATCTCAGGACACTGAATGGAATTAATGGCACTGGCAGTCCTATACAGCCTAGCGCGTCCACGGTCACCACACTGTCCACTGTGTCAGAAAGCAGGTTGCAACAGCACAGATGCTCCTGACACTGGTGCCAAGGCCTGTGCTGGTCTGCTGGCACCAGATCCAAGTGGAGCACCTGACAGAGCAGGCAAGATCCCACCGGGAGGCAGTGGGCAGAGCAGAATTGGGCGCAAAGGAAGTGTAATGGATGGGGTGGAGGTGCAAGGAAGGGGCAGATTAGGCCCAGGAGGGGGATGGGAAAGTGTAAGGGACGACTGCTGTATCCAGTCATCTTTCCAGGCCTGATTTCCTGACACAGGGCTGCTTGGTCTTGTGCCAGTGATTTTGCGGGTGCATGCCCAAGTAGCCCCATAGCGGCTGCAGCTCATTGCACACACCCCAGCAGGCATTGTGGCAGACGGGATAGTTGAGAGAGGTTCTCGCTCTAAACGGCAAGGAATCTGGGGGTGAGAAAGCCTTGAATTCTTGAAACCGTCTTGGTAAAACTGTCGGGGGATGCTCTGGAGCAGCAAGTCTCAGATCAGTCAGGCCTTCTTCCTGTGAGCTGTTTCAGTGATGCAGGGAGAGAGAGAGAGAGAGATTCCTTGATAAGGAGCTGCTCCCCCTTTTTCTTTTACGGTGCTGCTCCGTCTCCCAAAGTATCCACTATGTTCATAGCCCCTTCATAGTCAACAAACATACCTTTTGCAAAAACAGTGGGGCATCTTCTTTAAGCATATATTTACAATGGAAAAACAATACATGCAACATAAATTGGATACAGTGTGCTTCAGAAAAAAACTGCACTTTTTTGGACAGTAAATCATCATCACTTTTAATGCGAAAGCAACAGCAAATCTCTATAATTACTCAGTGCGTTAATTAGGTCTGAAACCTGACCAAATTTCTAGGTATCTGCCATATGTGGTATGGACTTGAGAGGCCTTAATAGTATGATGATGATGATAGCTGATGAATAATCTAGTGAATTTATACTGTATGTATATTAATTTTCTTTTTAGATCTCTTTTTGCACAGAACAGGGCTTTGGAATAAGAATGGGGACTCCTGAGCTGGTATAATTTATGAATTGCTGCTTCTTGAAGCTTGAAGGAAATGGAAAGTGCATTTACTGACTCTTGCTAAACATAAGCTTAGAAACAAATCACAAAGGTTATTTGTGTCCTTTTCTAGCTTATCAAAGCACCAAAGCAGAATACAGGTCCTGCTGCCACAACCACTTTGCAAGACAAAGTAAATATTTTCAAAGTCATTTCTGCACAACAGCAATTTCTGGCATCAAAATAACTTTGAATACTGGTGAGGAAATTTATGGATTTCAATTACAGCTTGTACTGCATCATAATTCCAGTTTTATATCTTGTGCAGCTCAGTGTTTTGGATTTTTAATGGGTCTTGAGCAGAAGCCATAAAAGTGATTCAAAATGCACTGAGTAATTATAGAGATTTGCTGTTGCTTTTGCATTAAAAGTGAGCATGATTTACTGTCTAAAAAAGTGCAGTCTAAGGTTGTCGTTACAGTACTCTTGATACTATACAGCTTATTAGTTATGGTCAAGTGATTTAAAGCTTAAGAGGTACATATTATAAAGCTGTAAAATTATTTATTCTTTAATAGATAATAATAAATTTGAAATAGATGTTATATTAATTACAATCTTGTACATTAAAGAATACATATGTATCCTTTTGCATCCCCTTTCGTTATTTAAAAATTGAAAGTTAAAGTGAAGTGATGGGATTATAACAGCCAGTATGGTACAAATCACATTCTCTTATGACCTGAGCCGGCATCATGAATGCTATTCGGCTTGCTGTATAAAACAAGTTGGACACTTCTGTGGTAGAGTCTCCAGACATCAGTAGTCCTACAGCTTCTGTGTACTGAAACAAGCTAACCTGCAGGGAGTTGCAGGGCTAAGGACACCTCAATGCTGTTGCACTGCACAATAATTCGCTCTAGTAGGAATGGCTCTTCTGGAGATGGTGGCCAGGGTTCAATATGTACACAGACATGCCCTCACACTAGGCTTTGTGGTATGTGGCTGCCAGAGGCTTCACTTGTCAAGGATAAGGACATTTAGGGATGTTCTGCTCCCATCTGGCACAAAGGCTTTTTCATTTGTCATCTAAATAGGCTGTGTGCTGCTAGGTTGGGAGTTGTCTTGCAGAGTTCTAGACATTTGTTTGCTGGCCTTGGCTGAATGAATGCACTAGCAAGCTGTTTTCTTTGCAGTTCTTTGGTCCAGTCCTCTATCTTCTCTTCCATAATATGGACAGAAGACTGATGCTCAGATCTTATAATTGATGACAGTTTTCTTCTTCACTGTAACTAACTAATCACATGTAACTGAAACAATTGCATGAGTTTCCCCCATTTGCCTAGCCTCTGTCTTCTCTCCCCCACCCTTGATTGTCTGCTTTGGTCATTATCTCAGTGGTAAGTCTGTCAGGGCAAGGATCTGTCTTTTCACTCCATGAGCCATATACATAGATGGTGCAATAATATTTAAATAAATAAATACAAATTTGATGGGGTGAGAAATTATGAGAGAAACGCATTCAGTCCTCTTTATATGCAAACTCACTGTCTGCAAATTCACTTATATTATCTGTAAGGGCAGAATTGCTACTTACCTCAATATCTGCACCCCTGTCCTCATTATCCACCATTTCAGAGGCTGCAGGGAATTTCAGAATGGCATCTGCGACCAGCACTGACCCCTTTAAAATGGCTGGCAGAAGCATTGGCCAGCTATGTTTAAGGGGTCCATGATGGTTGCAGTTGCCGTTCTGAAGATCCCTGCAGCCTCTGGAAAGTCTCTGTAGTATTCAGAGGTCTTTTGGCACTTCCTGCTGTACTCTGCTGGCTTTTGCTGTCTCTGCTGGATTCTTCTGGTGGCAGATAAGGTGCTATCTTATCATTATCTGCGAAAATTTCCAGGATCCTAACCATAATGAGGACTTACTGGAAAAATGGAAGGGCTCTGAATTTCTGTGATCTAAACTAAAAGAAACGATTCCTTACATTTTCATGCTGGGAAGCAATTGTCTTTTGAAACCTGTAAATCAATTACTGGATTTTCATTCCATCTACTTGAATAGCTGTCTAATCATTTACTGTAACTGTTATTGTAAAATATTGCAATCTAATCTGAGTTGAAGTTCAAGTTTAAGCCAAGGTGCCTTGCTGTTCGTTATGAAATCTGAAAACATTTTTCTTTTTACAGAAATCATTAGTGCCAGATCACCCAGCAGATTTAAGAAAATGTTTACACTCCCTAGTGAAATTGCTTGTCGCTTATGCCAACTCAGTCTCATGTTTGTCCTGTGTTCACAGTTGATGTTTAATCATGCTAACTTGTTAATTTCTGAAAGTGCATTAGACTGCACTGTTTGAAGTCTCTGCATGAGACCCTAGAGGCACACAAGCCACTAGTTAATGAAATGATTTTTGAGCAGGTTTGTCAAATGTAAACTCATATTCATGTTTAACAACAGAAACAGTTTTTAGGTTATGTACTGAAGGCTGCTTGTTTTGCTGATTCAAAAAGATTCTGAAGTCATAACATCTTGATTTGGATTGTGATTTGGATTTTAAACTAGGCACATTTCTTTAAATTGTCTTCTGACAGCTTAGATTTTATAGCTTTCCCATGTTATCATTAAGACTAAAGTTAATTTAGCAAGCCTCTGATGTTAATTCAATAGTTCATTACAGAACAAAGTATTTCAATTGTGGTGCCAACACTACTGAATGTGATCTTTAACGTCTACATGAAACAGGTGGGAGATATCATCTGGGGGGTTTGATGCTGGATGCCATCAATATGCAGATGACAACCAACTTTATATATCTATGCCATCCCCAGCTAAGGAAGCTATGCAGGTTCTGAAGCGTTACTTGGAGTTAGTAAAGGACTGTATGGATGTGAAGAAACTTCTGTCTGGATGAGAAAGAGGTTCTCCTGCACAGGAGACCTGCTTACTTGG
The DNA here is from genome assembly GCA_029204185.1 of Lerista edwardsae. Lineage (NCBI taxonomy): Eukaryota > Metazoa > Chordata > Lepidosauria > Squamata > Scincidae > Lerista > Lerista edwardsae. The sequence goes on from JAJKFI010000050.1 coordinate 9,752,327, forward strand.
CACTAGTAATCCAGCATGTTTTTGATGGGTCCACACTCTTCTTGAAGGAGCAGGTTTGCAGACACATCTAGACTTGGCCTTGTTCCTGGCATTTGTTCTGAATTAGAGTATATACTTTACTAACCTGGCTTCTGTGAGTGGAAATCTTGTAGACAAGTTATGAGCATCATTCAGGAGCCATATGGGTGCAGGAGAATTGCTGAAAGTAATTTTTTTACAGTCAGTCAAGATGGTTCATTTTAGTTCCTGGAACTAAAGGTGTTGTAACTCAGTGATCACCAGGGACACTTTTTTGAATGAGGACAGTATAGTATGAAAAATGCAAACACTAATATATGCTCAGGTATAAATATCTGTTGTTATATAAACAGTTACATTGTACGCAGTAACTTGCAAGAATTCTGAAGGACTCCAAAGAATTGTGTGCGATAGATAAGTAACACTGTACTTAACTTACAGGTATATCTTTTGAAGGGCATGGCGTGGACTCTTTTGAGTCAGTGGCCCCCAGTTGTGAGTTGTTTGGATCAGTGATGTCCATGAGTTGTCAAAAAGGCAAAGTTTGAGAGGCCTGCAGCCCCCTCTGTGAGCCTCCCTGATGCTGTAGAAAGCCCCATTTTTACATGTAAAGCTCTTCCTTTTTTAGCATGAAAAGAGGAAGTGCTTTGCATGTGAAAAATGGGGCTTTCTATAGCATTGGGGAGGCTCACAGAGTGGGTTGAGGACCTCCCAGACTTTGCCAGAGGCCAGCACAACCCTTTCAGTGCATTAAAAATCCTTAAGGGGGAAGGGCCCAGGAAAATTACCCAGTGGTGGGTTGTGCCCCCCTAGGTTGGGAAACACTGGTCTATAGAAAAAATTCACAATCTCAGGACACAATCCTTTCCAGTTTTCCAGCACTGGTGCAGCCCCAAGGTAAGGAAAAAAATGTTCCTTTACCTTGAGGAGGCCTCCATCACTGCCCCCCCCACCACAGTATGTATTGCACGCCCCACTGGCATGGCTGCATCAGTGTTGGAAAGCCAGATAGGGTTGGGCCCTCAAAGAACCAGATGGAATTGACTTCCAGAAATCTTCAGTGGTTGAAATGCAGAAGAATGAATGACATGGAAAGAAGGAGAAATACGATTACTGGATGCATTTCATCAACATGTCCCCTGTACACCTGGATTCATTGCAAAGGATCTTGAAGGGACGCAGTGCTTGGTAGACCCAGTGCATGAAAACCTTCTTCCCTGCACTTTTTAATTACATTAAAACCTTCATGTACTCATTAAAAAGTGCAGGGAAGAAGGTAGGGGTTTGTGTGTGTGTGTGTGTGTGTGTGTGTGTGAGTGAGTGAGAGAGAGAGAGAGCAAATAAAGAGAAGTGCTGACATGTAGAGCTGGATTGATGGTGATAATAAACTGCATTTTGCCGGATAAATTGCTTGCAACTCTGCTGAATTTTTCACCAAAATTTCATTTTCTGAAATTGCCTAGCACTCCAGAACAGAAAATAGGTGTTCTTTATATCAGAACTGTACAGTTCCATAAAACAGTACCACAGAAATACACTGTGGCCTGAGAAACCCATTTCTGAAATTTTGGCAACCCCAGAAACTGTTAATGTAATCCAGAATTATTGTTTAAGCCTCCTGAAGATTTTGACGGGCGTCATTTAGACAGGGGTTCATGTTTGGATATACTGGCAATGCTACTTCTGCAACAATTACAGCTATAATAATATTATTAAGAATAAGTGAAAGCAAAAGGAATATATGGAGAACATAAAAGGAAACAATCTTCCCAACTTCTTTAAAAAACTGGTCATATCATTCATTTTCCCTGATAATGCCTATCATCTCCTCCTGCTTGACTATACTCTTATCAGAATAGATGTGTATTTAGCCCATATCCTTCTTGACTGGTTTTGTTTTCAGGAAAATTTTTTATTATCTCTGGTTTCAGCTTGTATTATTGGATGGGTCATTCCTTTAAATATGGTGTTGATGATGCAACTAGTAATTTTATGTCCTTTTTTGTTGTTTCGCTTGTAATCCTTTCTCAGGCCATAATTAAGCAGCACTGAAGAATATTTTCTGTCCTGTATACACCTAATCTATTTTTCCAGCATGTTGGGTGTGACAATCTCTCCAAAACTAATCAAGTAATTTCTTGTCCCCATCTCCCTCTCTCTATATAATACAAGCCTGTTAAGAATGGTCCATGTGAGGCAGTTAGCTTAAAAAATACTGTAATGTGGAGTATTTTTCTGTTGGCATAGAATCCTAAATAGTGGTGCAGTGTTTACATTTATCAATCACAAGATAGGCTGCATGCAGTGACTGAGGGCCCAGTCCTATCCAACTTTCCAGCACTGTTGCAGCTGCAATGCACCCTTGCAGCAAATGTTTCCTTACCTTGAGGAGGCCTCCACAATTGTGTTCTCATTAAAGGATGCAGTGCATGCCCTGTTGGCATAGCTGCATTGGCGCTGGAAAGTTGGGTAGGCCCTTACTGTTGGTGCCTAAGGCAGTTGAAGAAGTTGAAAATCTTTCAGCATATAACTATAAGCTGCTCTGCCTAAGTTCTTGGTCATCTTAAGTTTGTCTTCTTTTCTGAGAAATACTGCTGGCTTTTAGGCGGCGATGCTAGTACTTCAGAGCCAGTGATTTCAAGTTAGTATTTAATGTTCCAGTGGTCAGGTTTCAGGGGATTTGGGAGAGGTTGTTCTGAGTTAATTAGTTTCTTGGCATTTAAATTCTCTCCAATCATGTTTTTGAAGCAGAAAGATACACAAATTGTCCCAATTACTTTTCTATTTGGCTAAATTAAAACACACACACAAGAAACCTAACAGCTGCTAATTTATTTTTTTATGGTTGAGTTGCAAGTGAGTTTAAATAAATGGATGCTATTTACAATGAAATTGTGCTTTTCTGAATTTGAGATTTTTAATGCTGAAAGCTTGTTTTAAAATAATTATATCAGGAGTTATTCTCCCTAAGGCTCACAGAGTGCTCTTTATTATTTCTTCTGTCCCACTAGTAAAGTTGTTGAACCAATTAAAAAGAGATATTAGAATATTTCATGTCTAGTTAACCACTATGTATGAATAGAGAAAGCTGGGTTCCTAAAGCTGCAATCAGAGGCAAGAGGCATGTCTACTTAGAAGTTCTATTAATTCAGTGGAACCTACTCCCATGTAGGATTGCAGTGACTCACTGCACCCAAGTATAACGATGTATGTGAAAAGTTAGAGGCAAGTCATAGAAATATTATCTTCTCTCCCTTCAAAATGTAAGTACTTATTCATATGCTTTTAAAGTTTCTCAAACTGTGGGTGGGGGTCCAAGAGGTAGGTCACAAGCCAATTTCAGCTGCGTTGTGTAGGACCTAGCAAAGCCATAATTGAAAATATGGGAAGCTGGGACACTGGAAAGGAGGAAAGCTGTGTGGTTATTTTGCTTGGGTCAAGGTTGCAAATAGGCTTTTTTCCTAATTCACTTTGCTATTTGAAAATGGCTGAAAAATAACCTAACTTATTGCTGCATTCTCAGGAAAGCAGCAGACTCTGGTGTCACAATGATGACACTTCTGATAATGAAATCACTTCCGATGGGTCATGGAGAGAGTGTCATTCTAAAAAGTGGGTCCCAGTGCTAAAACGTTTGAGAACCACTGGCCAGCCAGTTACTAGGGGCTAGAGCTAAACTCTTTGCCTGCAACTTGGGTATAAGCAGATTCTGCCCCAGCAAACTGTTGTGGAAGGCAGTGAACTCCAACCTATCTTTTCCATACACCCTAGTTGCTCCATTCCTCTAGCTGGGGATTACCCTAGGACAAGGGGATGAATGTCCACTTACCCTGAAGCTGCTAACATTGCAAAAAAGCCCATAGGATGCAGCAAAGGCTGTGCTGGCCCCATACCACTGATTCAGGGAGGATAGCGCCGGCCTCCCTGATTCCAAGAGTGATGCAGACGCACTTTATTTTATTTATTTATTTATTTATTTAAGAAATTTTTACCCCGCCTTTCCTCTGCCGGGGCAGATGTCCAAGGCGGCTTACAATATTAAAAAAGATAAAAATAAAGTATAACAATTAACATTAAAAACAATTAAAAACAGTATTAAACAATAAACAATCAAGATTAAAAACACAAACAATTTAAAAACAATTAAAAAATAAAATAAAACACAAGCCCCGTGGATCATAATAACCAGCCAGCCAACCTGTCAACTATTAAAAGCTTTTTGGAATAAAAAGGTCTTCAGCCCCCGCCAAAATGTAAACAGAGAGGGAGCAGTTCTCAATTCGAGGGGAAGGGTGTTCCAGAGTTGGGGGGCCACCACCGAGAAGGCCCTCTTCCTGGCCGCCACTCCTCTTACTTCTCCTGGTGGCGGCACAGTCAGAAGGCCCCCCCCCAGATGATCTAAGAGTATGGGTTGGATTATATAGAAGAAGGCGGTCCCTCAAATACCCCGGACCCGAGCCGTAAAGGGCTTTAAAAGTCAAAACTAGCACTTTGAATTGGGCCCGGAACAGAACCGGCAGCCAGTGTAGTCGCCGAAGCAGCGGCTCGACAGAGTCAAACCGACGTGCCCCAGCAACCACCCGAGCCGCCGCGTTCTGTACTAGTTGTAATTTCCGGACCGTCTTCAAAGGCAGCCCCACGTAGAGCGCATTGCAATAATCTAATCTTGATGTCACTAGGGCATGGGTCACTGTGGCCAGGTCCGCACAGCTCAGGTACGGCCGCAGCTGGCGGATCAGCCGAAGCTGAGCAAAGGCTCCCCTGGCCACCGCCGCCACCTGGGACTCCAGGTGTAGCTGTGAATCCAGGAGAACCCCCAAGCTGCGAACCTGCTCCTTCAGAGGAAGTGCGACCCCATTCAGAGCAGGACGATAGTCCAATACCCGAGCTGTGGATTTCCGAACCAAAAGCACCTCTGTCTTATCCGGATTTAATTTCAGCTTGTTCGCCCGCATCCAGCCCCCAACTGCCTCCAGACAGCGATCCAGGACCTCAACCGCCTCCTCAGAATCAGGGGGAAAGGAGAGATAAAGTTGGGTGTCATCAGCATATTGATGGCACCCCACTCCAAACCCCCGGATGACCTCTCCCAGCGGTTTCATGTAGATGTTAAACAGCATGGGGGATAAGATGGAACCTTGCGGCACCCCGAACCTAAGAGGTCGGGGTGCCGAACAAGAGTCCCCCAGCACCACCTTCTGGGATCTGTCAGCCAGGAAGGAGCGGAACCACTTCAAAACAGTGCCTCCAAGCCCCAACCCAGCCAGCCGACCCAGAAGGACACCATGGTCGATGGTGTCGAAAGCCGCCAAGAGGTCCAGCAGGACTAACAGGGTCACACTTCCCCCGTCCATCCCCCGGCGCAGGTCATCCACCAAGGCGACCAAGGCAGTCTCCGTCCCGAACCCCGGCCTGAAGCCAGATTGGAATGGGTCCAGATAATCCGTTTCCTCCAGAACCCTCTGAAGCTGGGACGCCACCACCCGCTCAATCACCTTGCCCAGAAATGGGATATTGGATACTGGCCGAAAGTTGTTTAAATTTGAGGGATCCAGGGAGGGCTTCTTCAGGAGGGGGCGAACCACCGCCTGCTTCAAAGCAGGCGGGAGCACCCCCTCCTTCAGAGATGCATTCACTACCCTCCCCGTCCACTCGGCCAGCCCTCCCCGGGCAGCTCTAATTAGCCATGCCGGGCAAGGGTCGAGCGGGCAAGTAGTAGGTCTCACACTCCAGAGAATCCTGTCCACATCCTCAGGCTCTACAAACTGAAAAGAATCCCAAATGATAGGATAGACAGGTTCCCCGGGGACATCACTAGATCTGCCCACAGCAGCGTTCAAGTCATGCCGGATCTGATCGACCTTGTCTGCAAAATGTCGAGCGAACTCGTCACAGCGAGCCTCCGTGTGCTCCTCCCCACCAGTAAGGGGGGCAAGATGTAACAGACTGCGGACCACACGGAAGAGCTCAGCCGGACGGTTCTCTGCAGATGCAATGGTGGCAGAGAGGTGAGCTCTCTTAGCCACCACCACTGCTCTAGAATAAACTTTCAATTGGGCCTTAGCCCGTGTCCGGTCAGATACGGCACAAGTCTTTCGCCACCGACGCTCTAGTCGTCTGCTCTGTCGCTTCATCGTTCGCAGCTCCTCAGAAAACCAAGGAGCCGCTCTGATTCTGCGACTGGGCATAGGACGCTCAGGAGCAATCTCATCCAGGGCCCTGGCCATCTCCATATTCCAGAGGTCCACCAGGGCACCGGGTGGATCTCCAACTCTGGCAACAGGAAAATCCCCCAGAGCCCTCAGGAATCCATCTGGATCCATCAGCCTCCGAGGGCGGATCATAGAATGTGATCCCCCGCCATTGCAGAGGTGAGAAGCCGCAACAAGCCTAAATCCCACCAGACAGTGATCTGTCCATGACAAAGGAGTGATCTTAATCTCCTCCACCTCCAGATCACCATCAACCTGCCCCGCAGTAAACACCAGGTCCAGCATGTGTCCCGCCTCATGTGTCGGGGCAGATATTTTTTGAGACAGACCCATGGTTGCCATGGAGGCCATGAAGTCCTGAGCCGCAGATGTTGCCGGGGCCTCGGCATGGACATTAAAGTCCCCCAACACCAGAAGGCGGGGGGACTCCAACACCACGCTCGAGACCAGCTCCGTCAGCTCAGGCAGGGAGACTGCTGGGCAGCAAGGCGGGCGGTACACCAACAGAATCCCCGTCCTGTCTCGCCCCTCCAACACAACACGAAGGCACTCAAACCCGGTGGACTGCTGAACAGGGTATCTGGTGAGACGGATGGAATCCCGATAGACCATCGCAACCCCACCTCCCCGCCCCTGTAGCCGTGGCTGCTGCAGTACCCGGAAACCCAGTGGACAAATCTGGGAAAGATTAACCCCGCCCAGCTCATCCAGCCAGGTCTCCGTGATACATACCAGGTCGGCTTTCTCCTCCAAGATTAAATCATGGATAAGAGAGATCTTATTATTCACTGACCTGGCATTCAGAAGCAGCAGCTTCAGACTCAGGGGACTGTTGCCAGGATTTCCAAGGGTCAGAGGGATGAGGGAAGGGCCAGAAAGAGGGACAGTCTGTCTACGACTGACCCTCCTTCTCCTGTAATGTCCAGCCCCGACCCCACCGCCAGATCTTCCGTAACCCGTAACTCTACTAATGGTGGCCTCCCTCCTTCCCCCTGAGCTCCCTCGAGGTGTCAAACACATAATTCCGGCGGGAGCGACCTACAAGCCAACCACCAGCACAAATACAAAAACTAAAAAACACAGACAGACAGACACACACACACACACACACACACACACACTCCCACCAACAACCGGTGCAGCAGCCCTCACCCTACTCCCACTGAGGCTTGGGCTGCTGCAGGCCTCTGCCTCCCTCTCACTGAGGCAGAGGCCCTCACTCCTTCCCTCCCTGCCCCCCTCTCACAGAGGCAGGGATAGCCTTCCACTCCCTGGCCAGACTCTCACTCCGGCCAGGAAGTTACACTCGTACAATCACTCACTCAGTTAAAAGGCTGGGGTTGGCTTGTTGACAGGCGACTAGGCTCCAACAATAAAGACGTGGCTGGAGCGTGACGATCCACAGGACGATAACCCAGGAGGCAGCCAGGACACAGCAACAGCAGCAGATGATATAGGCTCCCGGCTCAGCTCCCCAGGCGAAGAGCCACGGGCAAAGCCAAAGGCCTAAGCTGGTGACTGACCTGCAGGGAAGAGAACCAAATGGTGCCTGAGTTAGCCGGCCGGGCCCCCAGCACAGGTGTCTCAATCACTGGCTCTTCTCCACCCACAACAGCCCAAACAGCCTCGATGTTAAGGGAGCCCTGGCAAAGCCAAAGGCTTAAGCTGGTGACTGACCTGCAGGTGTGTTTGCGACACTCCTGGGCCGGCACAAACCCCTTGTGTTGACCTAACTCCAGTTTAGATTGTTCCCTTCATCATGTTGCTTATGTAAATAATAAATGGCAAAAAGGAGAGACTTCAAATTTACTCCATCGAGGAAGACACATCTTTACAGTGTACAAGACTGGAGGCAAATGAGTAAAAATGTAATATTATAGTCTATTTCTGACTTTCCAACTATTCTGCCAAAAATAATTATGTGAAATATTTAGGAAGGAAATATACTTTTAAATACAATTTAAGTCTGGAAAGTTCTTTTCACTATGACATAAAACATGTATAAAATATTATGTTCGCTTTGTTCTACTCATCTAACATGTTCAATAATTATGTACAATATATATGATTTCGGTAGTATATTCTGCTATTGCAAGACTTACAGATGTCTTGAAAATTTGTGCATACTATTAGCAATAATAAAGAGGCTTATTAGACCATATGGGCCCAGTCCAGAAAGAGTTACAAACACCAGCTTAATTGGTGGTAAGGGGGAAGTAGGGGAAATATAATAAAAATTAAGTCTATGCAAGTTTTAGTCTATACGTTTTAGTCTTAGTTGCATGTTTGCTCTTGTTCCATCACCCTGAGAAAATTGTTGGTTAAGTAAATGTATGAACAGGCTGGCACTTTTGTGAGGGCGATCTGGCTGCGGCTGGCACTTTTAATAATCTTTGTATACCTTAACACATAATTTTTTTCCTTTTCCACGAGGGAAAATGCTTTATGGTGCAATCTTAACCTGCTCTGGAACAGGCTGGCCTATGTATCCAGCACAGGTTGGGAGGCTGCTGGAGCCTCCATGGAGCAAGGGTATGTAAGCCCCAGCCAGACTGATGGGGCTGCTCAGGGTGCATGGCTTGGTGGTCAACGAAGCCATGACCTCCCCAATACCCATGCAATCCCTAGTTCATTTAGGTTTGAGGTTGAACACGGTAGCATTCAGTGTCCAGCTTTCTCCGGACAGGCAGAATATCCTAGCAGTTGTTGGGGCAGATTCGGGAGGTTTCCCAGGTGGATCTCATGTCCCTGCCCAGCTTGCAGGGCCTCATGGTCTCCTGCCAAGATACAGTGTCTTGGTTCCGCTTTCACCTTTGGCCATTGCAAAGTTTCCTCAGACCCTTCCTGTGTCAGATCGAAAGGAGGGTTCACATGCGGTTAGAATTGATCCCAGCTGTAAAGGAGAGTCTGGATTGGTGGTTAAGGCCAGGCAGGCTACAAGAGGGGGCCAGCTTGCTCCTTCCCTCCAGAGTAATTGTCACAACAGATGTGAGTCTGATGGGATGGGGGGCCTCACACGGGTGAAGCATGGGCTCAGTGCAGATGGTCGACAGAGGAGTCGACCCACAGTATAAACTGGATTGAGCTCAGAGCCATTTGTCTGGCCCTCATCCAGTTCCAGGACAAACTCCGGGGGAAACACATTCTCATTCGGATTGACAACATGTTGGCAAAGGCATATGTCAATCCCCGGGGGGGGGGGGTACCAAATCCAGAGCCCTCATGAAGGAGGCCGCTCGTCTTCTCCTATGGGCAGAGCAGAATCTCTTCTCCCTAAGAGCAGAACATTTAGCAGGGGTAAAGAACGTGGAAGGACAAATCCTGAAGCTGAAGCTCAAATACTTTGGCCACCTCATGAGAAGAGAGGACTCTTTAGAAAAGACCCTCATGCTGGGAAAGATCGAAGGCAAAAGGAGAAGGGGGCGGCAGAGGATGAGATGGTTAGATAGTGTCACTGAAGCGATGAACATGAAATTGGGTGAACTCCGGAAAGTAGTGGAGGACAGGGAGGCCTGGCGTGCTGTGGTCCATGGGCTCGCGAAGAGTCGGACACGCCTTAGCTACTGAACAACAAAGAACATGGCAGCAGACTGGCTGAGCAGGCAGGAGCTCAGCAACACGGAGTGGCAACTGTACCCAGAGGTATTCCACGAGGTAACGCTAAAACTGGGAATGCCTGCTCTGGACTTGTTTGCATCAAAGGCAAGCACCCAGCTTCCTCGGTTCTTCTCCAGAACAAAGATGGACGGGGCAGAAGGACTGGATGCCCTCCAATGTCCTTGGCCAGAAACACTCCTATATGCTTTTCCCCAAGTGCAGTTGATCTCTCTGGTGATCAGGCGGATCAAGCTTCTGTGAGCAGAGGTGATCCTAGTGGAACCTCACTGGCTCAGACACCCCTTGTTTCCCAAACTAGTCAACCTGTCCAGGGGGAGGTATTGGGTGCTTCCCAAATGATGAAACTTACTCAAACAGGGACCTCTCTTCCATCCGCAACCAGCCTTCCTTCAGTTGATAGCATGGAAGTTGAGTGGAAAGTGCTAACATGATGCGGCTATTTGCATAAGGTTCTTCAAACACTTTTGGCATCAAAACGAGAGTCTACCAAGAGGGGTTATGGGGCCACATGGTGCAAATTCCTGCTCTGGTGCGAGGGAAAAGTGTTCAAGGCGACTAAACCCAAGATTAGCCAGGTCCTTGAATTCCTTCAGGCAGGCCTCGATGGGTCTGAGCACTCTCAGGCATCAGGTGACGGCCATAAACAGTACTCTGGGTGTGGGGCTGGGCCAAAACATTTCCGTTCATCCCCATATCAAGCGGTTCTTGAAAGGGGTCGCTCTCCTCAACCCACCTGTGCTACATAGATTTCCTCAATGGGACCTCCATGTGGTTCTGAATGCCCTTAAGGGGGCCCCATTTGAACCTGATGGCCAAGATTCCTCTGAAGGAACTCACCCTTAAGACTCTGCTGTTGGTGGCTATCACGTTGGCTGGGAGGCTTTCAGAACTTGGGGCCCTTTCCGTTATCTGTGTGTGTTCCACAAAGATAGGGTGGTCCTCAGGCCGGATCCATCATTCCTGCCCAAGGAAGAGGAAGAGACCTGAAACGAAGTCCGGCCCTGCATCCGGAGAGGGAGGGCATGCCCATGTAGTAACGAATGCCCCACTTTCCTCCTTCCAGAACAGGAGATTCTCAGGTAAGAATTCCTTTTTTCTCAGAACTTCTGGAGGCCAAAAAGCATCACTTTCAGTTTTTGGCCTCCAGAAGGCCACGCTTGACATCCCTGGCTCTCTCTTCTTTAAAAAAAAAAGCTGGCTATGAGGGGGCGTAACTGAGGACGGGATTTTGCTATCCCTCCTGTTTTGCCATCCCTCCTGTTCGGCCTCCCAGTACATTTGCCATCTCTGATCCTCTTCCTTGAAATAGGTACGCTATTTCAAGGAGGTCATTCACAGCCTCCCCGCACCTCAAGCTGCCTCCCTCTAGTTCATTTTCTCAAACTGTGGGTCAGGACTCACTTGGTGGGTTGTGACCTGATGTTTGGTAGGTCACAGAAAGCTTGGAGCAACCATCTTGGAAGCTGCAGGCCTTATTCTTGCTATATTCCTTTTGTGAGTGATAACAGTTTGAATTTTCAAGTGTTTTTTTTAAATTTTGTTTTTTTGGTTCAGTGTTTTTACATAATATTTTGTCCTAGTCTTGCTTTCTGTCAGTGATGTTTCATGGTAGTGCAATTGCTGCTGTCCAAAAATGCCAGTTTGCATTCCAGGAGTATCATTTTATTATGTCACAGTGATGGCACTTCCTGCTTGACGATGGCACTTCCAACTATGACATTACTTCTGGTGGGTCCCAACATGACTGCCATTCTAAAAAGTGAGTCCTGGCGCTAAAATGTTTGAGAACCAATTCTCCTGGAGGTACAGTGAGGCCAGTGGTGGGATTAAAATAAATTAACAACCGGTTCTATGACGTCATAGCCGGAGCCAAAAAAAACCCCGAAGCCAGCCGAGGTAAGCGAGTAGGTGGGGCCCGGCCATTTAACAACCGGTTCTATAGAACCTGGCGAACCCCCTGAATCCCACCACTGAGTGAGGCCCTCCTGAACCGTGTTGGATCAAATCCGCTGGTCTCAAACCCTTGGATAAAGAAGGTTGAACTAGAAGCCACTAGATGGTGCTGTATGTTCACATAAAGACAGGGTCGCTTTACAACTCCCTCCCCAACCCCCAACCCCGCTCTGGCCTCCCTTGGCTCACGTTTCCCCCACTCATTGGGCTGGCGCAGAGGCCTGGCCACCTCTCAGAGTGGTGTAGAGTGTTTGCAGAGGGCACTTGCTCTGGCTTAACTCAGGGTCAGAATTGCGCCCTAACTTCTTCAAGCTGCAATTCATAATCTGCGGAATCCAGAGTGATCATGGTGTAAGCATTGGGACACATCCTGGATAAGTCATTCTGAGCTTCTAATTTACTACAATTCAAAATATACTTGTTTGATTGCTACCTGTAGTATTAGATTAGTTTAGGTTTCTGCTGAAATGACTAGCAAAGGATTCAATGAGTTTATAATTAGTATGCAGTTTACATTGTTATAATTTATACTTTTTGTGGTTAAAGAGATCGTTTCAAATGTTTTAATTAAAATAGCAGAAACACCCACTATGATTTGGTTTGTTCAGGAGAAGATAAAGAATGTTAATTAAGAAGATGAAAATGATGTTAACTGATTAGTATGGTAATCCTATGATTTGATTGTGGTCAGCAGCCACAGGGGAATAACTCAGCTGCTACCTCCTTCCTGATGTATTTGATAAGGGCAGAGGTGATAATAGATAAAGCCTTGTTTGGATGAGAGTGTGTGCTTAGACACACTGAATTTAAGAATATGGAATTCTTGTTGATTTTTGAAGCTAGTTAAAAGAAGTTGTTTACTAATATTTTCTAGACTAAGGGTGCAATCCGAACCAACTTTCCAGCACTGGAGTGAGGGCAATGTAGCTCTGAGCTAAGGGGAACAAACATTCCCTTACCTTGAGAAGGCCTGTATCAGTGGTGTTATTCTGCCGGAACGATGGGCGGGACATCCGGGTGATCGACAGCCTGCCCGTCGCATTCCGCAGCGTTATGCCATTTGCGTAATGTACGCAAGTGGCATAATTGGTTACGCAAATGGCACAACGCTGCGGAACGCGACGGGCGGGCTGTCAATCACCCGGATGTCCCGCCCAGTGTTCTGGCAGAATAACACCACTGACCTGTATGCCTACTACTGCAGAATGTAGAACATGCCCCATTGGAAAAGCTATATTAGTGCTGGTTAGGATTGCACCCTAAATTATACAAATTAAAGCGGATGTGGGAGTATAAGAGCAAAATTTAATACGTTTATGTTGATTTACAAAACACCCTTACAAGTTACTTTGCAGGTAGAAATGGTTTGAATTAATTAATGGAAACTGAAACATTGGTTATTTAGAGTATGACCCATTCAACCACAATTAAATTCATAGATTTCAATGAGAAGGGTGAAGCATATTTTATTTTTTAATTGTTTTTAAATTGTTTGTGTTTTTTAATCTTGATTGTTTATTGTTTAATACTGTTTTTAATTGTTTCTAATGTTAACTTATACTTTATTTTTATCCTTTTTAATATTGTAAGCCGCCTTGGACATCTGCCTTGGCAGAGGAAAGGCGGGGTAGAAATTTCTTAAATAAATAAATAAATAAAATAAATAAATATCATCTTTGTAAACATGCATAGGATTGCACTGTAATTGTTGCTGGATCACTTGCATTTACTCTATATGTTGTTGTTGTTGTTAATATTTGTATATTGCTTTTCATCAAGAGTAGTTCACAAAACAGTTTACATAGTGAAATAGGTCAGTAATCAAAAAACAGCCTTTATCCCCTGATGGGGCCAAATAGTACCCAAATGGGTAGCCATGCTCTAACACTTGTAGGAAAAGAGGCCAGGAAAAATGAACCTCAACCAGAGTTGGGCAGGGAAGGGCTAAGAATGTGAAAAAAGAACTCGGTCATAAGCAAAATCACATGCATTCATATGCATACTCATTATCCTCCTTCGTTTTGTGGACATATTCTGAGTTCTGTATGTGTTCAGAGAATTGCTCCTTATACTGAAGTGAACACAAGCTCTTATGGAGTAACTGTGTGCATAGTATAGCAAGTTCCATGTATTCATTTATTTAATTTATTTATTTATTCTGCCTTACCCCTTGAAGAGCAGCAAATAACTTACAACAAATTTGAAAAAAACACATAAAGCCCAACTCACTATATGTATACAGGTGTGCCCTGGTATCCACTGATTCGGTATCCATGATTTCAGTTATCCATGGATACTGACACCTGTGAAAAAGATAGGGGAACATTAAACAAATCTCTCTCTTTTTTTTACCTTGTTGCAGCAAAACCATGGATGTTCCCCTATCTTTAAAAAGGTGTCCCTAGTATCCACAGTTTCAGGTATCCACAGTGGGGTCTGGAACGGAACCACAGTGGATACTGTGGCATGCCTGTATAGCACACAATGACTCCACAAGTCTGTCAGCACAATATCATAATATAAGGAAACAAAAGCAACAGAACTACAGCAAAGCTCCAGATGCTGAAGTAGGTAAGTTTTCCGGGGCCTCCAGAATACAGACAAGGAACACTTCTAATCTCTGCTGACAGAGTTCCACACAGAGCTCTGCCATAAAGAAAGCTCACTTGTGTTGCCAGACTTCTCACGGTGGCACTTTAAAGTCCGTACCCGGCACCTTGAATTACACCCAGATACAGAGTGACAGCCAGTGGAGCTGATCTGTCAGTGGAACAACCTGCCTGCACTTAGGCTTCCTGGAATTAGTACATACTAAAGTTGGAGAAGTTGGTTTTCCATAGAAAGGCCAAATTATCCTTGATCAGAACCATGAATGTTTATTTTTTTCAGAGTTTAATCAAAGTAGTTATACTGGGAAAGAGAATGTGCCCCTCTTGTCCCTGCATGCTATTTTTTCCAATCTATATTTCCTGACACTTATACCCTGCCTTCCCCCCCTCCTGGGGCTCCAAACAATTAAAAAGAAAATTCAAAAACAATTATAGCATACCTGAAAATACCTGGCCTCTTAGGTATGGGGTGCCACAAGGTTCCATTTTATTCCCCATGCTATTCAACATCTACATGAAGCCGCTAGGAGAGGTCATTTGGAGGTTTGGGTTTGGGTGCCACCAGTATGCTGATAGTCACTGTGTGTTCACCCCACCACCTCAAAGATCTGAGTGCATTCCCTTAATGATAGAAACTTGTGATGCATGAAGAGAAGTGCATACGCACTGAGCTTAAAATGCAACATAGAAAACTATACATACTTATTTCTGTGCTCTGATTTTGTATGTGGAGAATGTATAGTGCAATGCTATGCATACCTGTTCATAAGCAAATCCCCATTGTGTTCAATGGAACTTAACCCCAGGAAAATGTTTATATGATTGCATCCTTAGCAAGTTGAGTTTTTAAGTGAATTAGAATCTTTAATGAACACCTTTTCATTTCAAAATGTATAACGAAGCTTGCAGGTATATCTTCTTTTAAACCCTGGCAGGCAAGTTTATTTCAGGTTTTAGAAGAAATTAAAAAGGAAGTCAACGCTCACCAAGCACTTTGAAATAATTTCTTAACCTTAGAACCATTGACAAAGTAGCTCAAAGGGTAAAAATAGCCCATCCTTCTTGAAACTAAATGAAAAGTCTATATGAAACAGAATAATTGATTAGGAATATCCTCTGAGGAGTTGAACTGAGTACAGCAAACTACATGCCTTTTAATGAAAAATCTATGAATCCTTCTCCTTAAACATGAAAAATGCACAAGGATGAGTAGGAAACAAAACCCCTCTTAAATAAAGTTCAATTATCTTCAATGAAGGTTATTTGGAGAAAATATTGCTTGTGTCTATCTCAGTCCTTAAATATAGCTGTTTTTGTTTAAGTCTTATTTAAGCAACACATACTTATTCATAAATGTACTCTGGAAAGTACCCATGTTGCACAATGAGCAGCCTGATCTTAAAACATGTTACTTGAAATTAGGACCCATAGATAGGCAGTTTGGGAAGATAGTGTGTGTGTGTGTAAACACACACAGCCTTGCATGAGCAACTGTGTGTTGGAAAGAGCCAAAGGTAAGGTAAACAATGGGTATTGGATGACAGAGGGAGTGAAGTCCCTTGTCTGTAGAGAGGCAAGGAGCATACCGCTTTCCAGCTAATTAAGGCAGCAAAACCATCAGTCAGATGGGTAAAAGCCTGTATTAGAATGGATGCATACTTTGGTTGTTTTACTACAGTGATCATATGACTGCAGCCAGCACGCTTTCACAACACTGTTGGCAGCACTTGACACATTGGCATGCCTCTTTGATTTTGGGCAAGCAGCCCATTTTCTTCAGCCTGTGTGTGTGTTTGTGTGAGGGGGAGAGAGAGAGAGAGAGAGAGAGACTGACTTGTACTCTCAGAACAAGTTTTCAGCTAAAAAGTGATATTTTAAAACTGTTATACATTATTCAGAATGTTGGTGTGTTTCTGGATTTGTGTTGTCACAAAACTTGTAAAGTAAAATATAAAAGATGGAACATTTTCTTAATATGTTCTGAAGGTTATGGGAGCTAAACTATGGTTATGTAAGCTATGTTGCATTGTGAGGATAGCTTTTAAATGAAGTTTAGGTTGCTTATACAGGCATGCCTCAGTATCCACTGATTCAGAATCCATGGTTTTCATTATCCACTGATACTATGGATACTGGGACACCTATTAAAAAGATATGGAGACATCAAACAAATCTTTTCTTTTAACCTTATTGTCACAAAACACTGGTGTTCCTCTATCTTTAAAAAAGGTGTCCCCAGTATCCACAGTTTCAGGTATCTGTGATGGGGTCCCGAACGGAACCTCAGTGGATACTGGGACATACCTGTATCTATGATTGAATGGTCAGAGTAAATGTTATATTTGAATGGTTTTGATTCAGTCTTTATGGGGCAGCTAAGTCCCCTATCAAGTCTGCCTTGATGCTTTGGTTGTTCAAAGGGAAAAGTAAGATAAAAATCTTTTAAAATAAACAAGCTTCTACATATTCTGTTAGGTTGCTTGTGATATGGAATGTTGCATTCAACCTTCCTTACAAACTACTATATCTAGTAAGCCTTTTCAGTCCAGTTTTATTTTTAAAATGCTCTTGTATCAGTACGCCTAAACAGCTGTTCTGTTTAGGCAGTTCTGCAGCTATTTAATGACTTGCACAAGCATGAAATAATAAAAGGACATTTACATCCCAAAGCCTGTGTTTTTGTGAAGGATTAGCTGGCTTCAAGATGGTAACAGTGCATGTAGATTTTGTTCGATTTTTGCTTCCTGGGAATTTAAAGTTGGAACCTTTGCAGAATTTTAAACACAATTGATTAGGGATGCAGGATAAACACGTCCCTCATGTGAGAGAGAAGCATGAATGAGATGAAAAAGAAATGACTTAAAATACCTTCTAATACCAGCGTTCTTTTCTGTCCATAGGCAATGAGATCTTGTAAGAAATGCAAAGGCAGAATTTACAGTAGGATTGTATTCTTGGAAGGCCTGTACCCTTTAGTTCCCAGCAAGTCTTCATTCCTATATACACCTATATGGGAGCAACAACCAAATCCTATCCAAGTTCCCCCGCACTGATACAGAGGTGCCAGAGTGGCTTGCACTACATCCTGAGGGGGAATTTTGCATGTTGGAGGCTTCTCCTACATAAGAAGAGCCCTGCTGGATCAGGCCAAAGGCCCATCTAGTCCAGCTTCCTGTATCTCACAGTGGCCCACCAAGTGCCCCAGGGAGGCATGAGACAACAAGATGCTTGCATCTTATTGCTGCTCCCTTGCACCCGGTACTCTGAAGTAGCCTACTACTAATGTAAGGAGGTTGCACAATCCATCATTGCCTGTAGCCCATGATGGACTTTTCTTCCAGAAATCCATCCAATCTCCTCTTAAAGGCATCTGGGCCAGATGCCATCACCACATCCTGTGGCAAAGAGTTCCACAGACTAACCACCCGCTGGGTAAAGAAGTACTTCCTTTTATCTGTTTTAACTCTCCCAACCCTCAGTTTCAGCAGATGCCCCCTGGTTCTGGTGTTTTGAGAGAGGGAAAAGAACATCCCTCTATCGACTCTATCCCTCCCGTGCATAATTTTGTATGTCTCAATCATGTCCCCCCTCAGGTGCCTTTTTTCTAGACTGAAGAGCCCCAAACTCTGCAGTCTTTCTTCATAAGGGAGGTGCCCCAGCCCCATAATCATTTTTGTCGCTCTCTTCTGCACCTTTTCCAGCTCCACTATGTCCTTTTTGAGATGCGGCGACCAGAACTGGACACAATATTCCAGGTGTGGCCTTACCATCGATTTGTACAATGGCATGATAATATTGGCTGTTTTATTCTCAACCCCTTTTTTAATGACCCCAAGCATGAAATTGGCCTTCTTAATTGCTGCCGCACACTGGGTCGATACCTTCATTGAACTGTAAGGGAACAATCCTAGGTAAGGGAACATTTGTCCTCAAGTGCTGCAATAGGTGCAGATGGACCTGCATCTGCTAAATCACTGGCATGCCCCATGTCAGTTGATTGGGCCTGGGAAGGGGAATAGAAAATGACATTTGCTGCTGCTGCTGCTCCCGCCCCCTGCTGGGCCTGATCCCCTTTCCTTTGCTGCTCATTGGGCCAACTTGCCTGCTCTGGTGCATGCTGCAACTTGTCCTGGTGCCAGTGGGGTGATGCAGACCTTCCTGACATTGGGGCTTTTTTGTGTAAAGTCTCATTTTGCTTTATGGCACCTCTGTGACTGCGACAGTGGAGCTATGCTCTGGCTGCACAGATGTTTTATAGGACTCAGTCATTAGTCTCATTGAACTCAGTGGGGCTCATTTCTAACTTTGCAAACGAAGTGACTTGCATGGCGCTTACTTATATATAATGCCCAGCCATGGTTTGACTCACTGATTTGAAGTTATGTGAATACGCTTTGAAGAACTCTCAGACTTGGTCATTCTCTTTCCCTTCTCTCTGTTCTTCATTCATGGGGTCATGGTTATTTCCCTTGTTTGAACTGGCAAACTGTGGTTTGTGGCTGACCTATAAATGATAATTGGAAAGCATGATTTGATCCTGGTTTCAGGCTCTGATTTGTCAGGGCATATGCAAGCCATAATTTGCAGGATGGAATGAAATGCCAATCTGTGGTTTTCTATAAGTGGAGAAGGGAGAGAAGTTATTAAGCTAAGGGTGGAAGGGGGATTGTGGGAAGTGTGCAAGCCAAGCCAACTCCTTCTGCTAGCACCAAACTGTAATTTGGCATTGTGTTGTGATAATTTTTACACTCCCATAGTCAAGCCCCACTAAGACAATATAACAAAAAGCTACTTTATTCATTTAAAGCAGTGGTTCATTTAAAGCAGTGGTTTCCAAACTGGAGTCACAACTCCCAGGTATTGCATTAGGAAAATCCTCCCCCCTTAAAAGGGGTGGCAAACAGCAGAGATCTGTTGGTGATGGAGTTGGTTACTTCTGGGTTTACTTGCCAACAACAGAGAGGTAAGAAACACTTTATAATGGGGCTTCTTACCTCCCTGTTACCATCGTTGGCAGTGGTGGTAGTGCAGAGAACATGGAAACAGGATCTGTTGCATGCAGTTCCTCCATTGGGTCCCAACCTCTTCTTAAAGGGACAGGAGGATGGGAACCACTGATTTAAAGTGTGTCTCCTACAACTTATTTCTGCTTTTGAAGCTTATTATACTTCAAAAGATGTAGTTCATGCCATCTCAAACAAACTGAGTTGCAGCACTTGAAAACAGAAAGGTGGTATTAAAAAAAAGGCTCCAAGTAAATATTGAGTATAAGAGTGTGGACATATGTATATTTAATAAGTAAATGCACTTGTATCTGCTATGGCCCTTTCTCCGATAAAATGAAATAGTGTCTCACGGGAGGGTGATTGGGGGCTTATCCAGTCTTACTTTCTCCCCTCTTTCCTTGTATCTCTCCATTTGCACTTCCTTTCTCATCCAGCTTCATCTGGGGGCAGCACAAACTAATGCTTTTTTTGCTAGGCAAATTTCTAAGTCTGCCTCCTGCTGAACTTGATGGTTCTTCTTGGCTAAGGTTATTTTAAAAAAACAGTTATCTTTTTACAAATATTACCATTAGTGCTGTAAGAGAAGTCCCTGGTGCCCCCCCTTTACTATAGTGCTGTGTCTGGACCAGCTATTTCTATAATATTCGTACTGCAATCGTAGGGGCTTGTTAGACCTACTTAGAGCATGAGCATATCTGGGACAGTGCCTCTGGCTCAGCGAGTCTCCGCTGGAGGCCCTACTACTGACGCTGAGCCAGCACCTGTGAATGCTAGGCCCAGCACCTGATGGAGGAGGACCCTCGGCCACCAGGCAGTAAGTTCTTCCGCTGGACAATGCAGTGGCTTTTCAGGGTGGGAGAAGGCTGGGGGCAGGTGGGACTGAACAGGGGGAGAGGAGGGGTGGCATTTGCAGTGGAGGCCACTGCCTGAACCTGTGCCCCACTTTGGGCTGCAGAGCCGGACATGGCTCTGCTCCATTGTAGTAGCCCCATTGCAGACCCCCACAACTTTCCTTGGTGGGAGGTGGATTATCCTCCCCTTCTCTCGAGAAGACTCTGGCGACAGCGGCTGTTTCTGCAGCAGGAAGCAGTAGTAGCCATTTTGGCACCGCTACTCATAGGGGAGCCTGGCAGCACAGGATTGGGCTGTCGGTAGCCTTAATGGTAAGCTGTAGCAGTTTGTATCCTTTGCCGTGCATGCTTAGAGACGAATTTCCCCTTCATATGTGGAAGAGTGAGAAGGAATTGGCGCTAACCAGCATTATAACGTTCAAATAGAGAACACAAACCTTGGTGTTCAAGACGACCAGACCAGAGTTACTAACTAAAGTAGACAGACAGGGCTGGCCTTAAGCCAGTGTGACTGATGTGATGACACTGAGCCCCTGCACCAGTGCAGTGAGCAAATCGCCTGCTGCTGCAGCCAGGATCTTTATGGGCTATAAGTCAGTGGGGTGAGCAGAGCAGCTTTATCTTAGGCCCTGCCTCTGAACTGCCCCAGATGGGCCCCCTGGAAGCAGTTAGCAGTGATGTCATCATGTCTCCATAAAAAATTTCCAGGTGCCCTGTGCAGCACCACGAACGCTTTCCTTGGTGAGTGAGGGCCCCCACAGTGATTGCCCCACATTGGGTGCTACCACTCCTAGAGCTGGCCCTGCAGACACAGCAAAGACCTTCCAGGAGCTATCAACATAATACAATAATGTGATTTTTGGTTTACTGACTTGGAAAATTAATTATTTTTACGTGGTAAACAGGAACTATAAAAATGACTTCTGACTTGATTAAAATTAGTTTTGCAGGGGATACTACCATTTCCTCAGAAGAGACGTTTCATAATTGCTTGAAACATTTAGGCAGATTTGGAACATTGAAGAGTTCTCACAAAGATGTTTCCCGTGGGTCCTATTAGACAGCTTTTCCATCCATATTTTCCCATGACAAATCTCATTGCTTGTAAACTTCCAATGTGATTTGCAGAAATACAAACCAAAGTCTATAGCAAGAAGAAAAATATAGCAGGCTTAGCCTTCTGTTAGCTGTGTTCAGGCCAGTGTAAATTTTCTCTTTTAAATAGCTGCTCCTTATTACACCAATATTACGATAAAATAGGTTTTTGAACATTTTGTTTAGTGTTGTACTACTAGCATTTCAAATTATGTTGTGAAAAACCATAGGTCTTTTGTTGTGTATGTCATCTTGGACTCCCAAAAGGTTGGAAAGTTGGGTTATAATCTTCTGCATAAGTAAATAAAGTTCCAATCCGTACATAAAGGGATTGTTCAGAAGTTATTTTCTCACCTGAATCATACTCAAGGAATTTTCAGGGGTAGGGCTTCTTTCAAGAGATGGGGACAGTAAATTCCATTGTTTCTTTCATGAGGTGGGGGGACAATGAATTGCCAAATGTAGAAATCCCACATTTGTCTACCTTTTCTGAACCTGAAAGATGGAAGCCCAATAATAATTTAAAAGTTGTATGTTGCTTTATGTTAAGGGTTGGGCATTCATTTTGGTTTTGTAAACTGAGAACGCAGAGAATTGGTTTTACAAAGTTTTCTGCCTATTTCCTAAAGTACGGGAATTGTTTGTTGTAAAGGGTGACTTTCTTAAGCCTGTAAAATGTATACAAGCCTTTGACAATAGCTCAAATATTTGCATTTATTAAATCCACTTACAACTGCAATTCTGTTTATATGCGAACTCGCTATCTGCTAATTCGTGTATCTGCGAGGGGCAGAATTGCTATCTATCTCTCATTGTCTGCCCCTTTTATTCTTATTATTCGCTATGCATACACCTTCCAGAGGCTGCAGGGACATTCAGATTGGCATCCGTGACCAGTAAACCCTTAAATGGCCGGTGGAAGCTTCCACTGGCCATGTTATCAGGATCTGTGCTAGTTGTGGGCATCATTCCGAAGGTTCCTTCAGCCTTCAGAAGGTCTCCGCAGCATTCAGAGATCTCATGGCACTTCCTGCGGCACTCTGCTGGCTTCCTGGGGGTCTCCATTGGACTTGTCTGATGGCAAGTAAGGTACACCTTCGCCTCAGGGTACCCCTTGCTTATCATTGATCCCTTAGGATAAATTGTTTGTTATCTGCAAATTCACTATCCAGTAGGGTTTCCAGGAACCTAACCCTGATGGGTAATAAGAACTGACTGTATCCAATCCTCAATTAACATGTAATAGTTACAACAGCAGTACTTGATTTATCCATCCTTATTACGGTATTTGTTTCATATGCCATTGGAAGTTATTGGCATTTCCTTGAGTGCTTGTTCAGTAAACTGGTTATCATCACCAAATACTAAACTAATTACTCAAGATTTAATAAATTCAATTTTAATTCAACTTTTTTTTCTTGAGAACATTTACAAATATATCTGCAGTTAAAATTGCTTCTTGATTTAGATTGCTCTATAACTAATTCAGTTTCAGTCAGTGGCCAACTTCCTATTGGCTTCTATGACATCAGTGTCATAGTGTACTGTATAGTTTAATGTAGCTGTCTAAATTGCTATATAGTAATTTAAAAATTAACATCTGAAAAGAAGTTGAAATGTAATCTGTAACAGACATAGGTCACAAGCAATTTATGTCCTTGGTAGTTATGGAAATTATTATTAAAGCTGATAGCCATGATCTTTCACTTCTGACTTCTTAATAACAGGACTGCCCACTAATGAACCTTGATTTAGGCATCAAATTACAAAGTAGCTTGCATTTTCAGGGCATTTAGCCCCTCCTCGTCAAATTTTTTTTTTAACATGTATATTCATAACACGTATATGCAGCTTTCCCATTTGCTCAAGCCATCTTACAGATGAAGCATGGTTAAAGTGACATTTTTTCATATGAAGATTCTAGAAATTAAAAGTTAAAAAGCACTCAATTGTCAGCAGTAACAAAACTCACATTTTGCATCAGCCAAATACATGATGAAAAAGACATGTTTTGTAACTCATCAGAAAAGCCAGTCAAAAAGCTCACTTTGCTTTGGAAGGAATTATACAAGTAATGCACTGTCACCCCAAAGGCTCTGATACCCATCAGTCCCTTTTGGCAGATAATTCAATAGTTCAAAAGCCATAGTGATAGAAGCCAAACTCCTAAGTGCAGACGTCCTTATTTTTGCAGAGAGGAAATAGAACAGACTGTGATTGCCTGAATCAACCTGGTACAAAGATTGGTACAGAAGGAGGAGGTACATAGTTGTCAGACTTTATGTGAAAGGCTTTGTTGATCAAAAGCAGCACCGTGAATTGGATCCAGAAGCCCATGTCTAGCCAGTGCAGTTCGTGTGATACCGGTTGAATACAAGTGTTTCTCAGCATCCATCAAGAGGCAGTTTTCAGCATCAGCACCAATATCAGATTCTGAGTCATATTTAAGAGCCGTTCCATACTGAGTCAAAAAATCAGCATAGCAGGGTGATTCTTTCTGGGACAGTTCAGTCAATATGTCTGCTAATCCTTTGGGTAATGTTACCGGCAGTGCTTTTTAAAATGCATGTAACGTGCACATGAGAAAAACAATAGTGTGCAGGAACCTAGTGTAATAGCCAATGGACGCATCTGGGGGGGAGGGAGGGAGGGGGGGGGAGGGAGAGAGACAGAGACAGAGACTGACTCCTTAGAAGGAGGTGAGGCAGAGCAAAAAAAGGGGGACAATATGGAGGCTGTAGGGAGATTAGGTGGGTTTGTGAAAGGAATCTGCTGCCTCAGAATGATCCCTGCTCAGGATTAAACGCCCCACTGGTAGGCAGTGTTCCTTCTGAGAGGTACATGCTACTGTACACACTACTGCATAACAGTGTGGCAGCGACTTGGGATGCTTGATGATTCTGGGAAAGCAAAGCTTTGGGCTATGTGAAGCTCAGTTTCAAGCTGAGGGTAGGGTAGGTGTCCCTTGTGCCCTAATTAACTCCTGTGGCCCTTGGGAGACTCAATTGGGTCAGAGTTATTTTGCCGCTGCCAATCCAACAGAAGGCTTCATTTGGAGATATGAAAACTCCATTTACAGTAAAGGAATAAGCAGGTCTCCATTCAAATTTGATGAGTTAAGCGGGAGCGAGAGACAGAACCGGAAGGGGGGGGGTAGAGCCTGAGGAGCACCTGCTCCAGTCGCTGAGATAAACAGGGTCGCACGAATGGCCCCAGGCTCCACCCTCATGATGGAAGTGACTGTCTTCACACCACAAATGGCAGGAAGGTAGTCATCTACCCGCGCCCCCTACTCCAGGGAGATGTGGGGAAGACTGCCTTTGCATTTACGGTGCAGAGACAGCTTTCTCCAGGCTGTCCCCGAAGGAGGAAGCGCTGCCGATTGCGTGCCCCTCCTCCCTTGGGGGCACAAATCAGCAGGATCATGATGTCACTGCCCCAGGGCTCTGGCAGGAGGTTCCGTGAAAAGTGTGGACTTCCTGGACATCAGTCCTGTAAATAGCCATTTACTTGTCTGGCCCTTTGCCTTCCAGTCAGGCACCTAGCACCAAATACGTATGTTTGCATTTGTGTCTCCTGCATATCTAAACAAATAAAAATACCTATCCATTAATACTCATGAAAGGTGTGTGTGTGTGTGCGCGCGCGCGTGTGCTATTTCTCCCCACACACACACACATGCTGCTGTTCTACCGTATAAGCACATTGTGGCAGTTCATCCGTTGAAACACACGCCTCTTCGTCAGAATTAAATGTAGAATACGCATAAATTATCGCAATGAAAGATGTCACACAACACTAACGTTTAATCCTGGCTGTGCATTAAGTCACCTAACCTCAGGAATGCACATTCTCTTCTCTTTCCTGGGTGAAGGGAGTAATAATTGTATTTCTGAGTGAGGTTTAGAAGAAGCCAGAATGCCCAAAACTTGCTGATTCTGGCTAATTCTAGCCACAGTTTCAAAATAAACCAGAGTCTGAATCTGAGATTGGCCTTGATTCAGTTTTTTGGTTCAGATACTGGTTTGTTTTGAAACTGTAGTTGGAATAAGCCAGGATCAGCGTATCTGGGCATCATGCCCAGTCCTAGCTTCTCACAAATCCCAAGTAGAATTCTTCCTCCCCTTGTGTGCATTTTCAAGCTAGAATTGAATCCTGGCTTTCACATTGTCATCAGTGAATGCCAAACAGGAGGTAGTTAATATGGTGATTAAGATAATGAGATTACATTTTCCAGTACAGTAAAGGCATGAAAATAGATGAAAGAAGGAAACTCTATTCTTATGTCCGAATTCATTTTAAATTGGAGCTGTGTATATTGAAGGGGATTTGGGTTAGATACATGAAAGATTGTGCAATTGATTCTACTCCCCAGTAGCCTCCCTGCATACTCTCATGTAGCCATTGATACTTCAGTTCCCTTGGCTTCTGCTTAAAATTGCACAGTACATGTTCCTCTGAGGATTCAGTTTGAAAACCTAAATCTGTTCAGTTCCAGTTCAAGAAACGGTACTAAATTCTCTTATTCCATATTTGTTCCTTCTGACTTTCTCATAGGTGCAACACTATTTACAGAAAAGCTGCCACATTCAGCATAAGATAGAATTTCTGCCCTTAACACTTGGGAAGACTATGAATGATGCAGCTTCTCCTCTCATAATGCTGTCATGGTTGGCATCTGTCAGTGTGAGCCCAAGTCACTCCTCTGTCATGCCAAGGTCGATGCTAAAGCCTTCTCTGGGAGTGGCAGTCCCATATGACGTTCTGGAGGGCAGGCACATAATGCCACCCAGCTGATTGCTGCCCCTTCTCTCCTAGAAATAGTGGAAGAGCCGCCAATATTCAGGCGCAGCTGGAGTAGGCTAAATGGTGTCAGCTCATAAAAGGACTGGGAAGGTGTGTGTGTTTTTATATATTTGGATTCTCACCCAAGCTGGTGCCTATCTAGAATGGCAAAATACATTCATCATCCAACAATATTTATATACCATTTTTCCACAAAAAGTTTACAAAGTGGTTTACAGGCAAGGTAAAATCATAATTAAATGGCTCCCTGTCCCAAAAGGACTCACAATCCAAAAAAAAAATAAATGCAGAACACCGCCAGCAATAGCCACTAGAAAAGACACTGTGCTGGGCTGAAGAGCTGAATTGCTCTCCCCCTGCTAACTATAAGTGAGACACCACTTGAAAAAGTGCATCTTGCCCCTTTTGTTAGCAGGGGTAAACACATAAAGAAATTGTAAATAACAATACTGTCATGAGGCCTTCCTGTGTGAGAATAGCCTGCCCTAATCTTTCCCATATGGAGATGCCACCATCTGATTGGAGAGGGGCAATCAGGCAGTCTAGATTACAATGTATTCGATTTGAACCATCACTCTGTTGCTACTGCCTATATTTTGTAGCCCTTTTTTATTTTCATCACATATCTGTCTTTGTGTTAGAATGTAAACTCTGCTTTCTTTCTGTACAGGGCCTTGCACAATAAGCATCCAGTTTGTCTTGGACCTCCCTTGCAATAAAAATGATTGAAGATATGATATGAGTAGAACAGAGAACCAAACATTTGAGTTAGGAGTTAAGGGAATCTATTTTTAAAAGAGCTATATCATTGATTTATTCCTTACTAGTTTACCCACTTGGCCTTTCTTGCTGAATTTCATTCAGTGGTCAATCTAATACAGACAATAAATCATTCTGTTTTCTCTTAATTCTTTTTATGGTTGTCAAAACACATTTCTGCAGGGATATTTGTTTTTGCAGGAATCATGGTGAAATACATTTATTGACTGTGCTTTCAAAACTCCAAGTAGGTGTCTATCTTTGCCTAACAGCACAATAATAAGACTCTGGGGGAGGTATCCTTGAAATAACCCTTACATCAATTTTACTAACCCAAATCTGAAATTTTCAATTTCAGATATTGGTAACAGCAACAAAGGCCATTCCTCACATGATGACATTTTCTATCTTGCATTTTCATTTATTTTGGTTGTGTAGCGATGGTGTGAACAAGCAGCTTTCCTACTGTTATTTGTCCTGTGAGGAGACTACATGCTTTTCATTGTCATTTTTGGGATTGTGTTTGCTTTTGTTTTCAAATTCTGTGGTTCACAGATGTGACAGAAAGGAAACTAGTTCAAAGCCTATAATAGTTTTTAACTATATTTTAAACGCATAGTGATACCACATGATCTCTGTTGAATTATTTCTGATGTATTCTTTTTTAAAATAAACATTGGAATGGATGATAATGATGATAAATTGTGCCCAGTATTCGTATAACTCTTCTAGTACGTTCAGAGTTCTTCACATACATGATCTTGATAATTCTTTGATCATCTTATAAGGTAGGTTATGTGGTACCTTTTACACAGCTTTGAGTAGGTTATGTACAGCTACTCAAAATAACAGAACGACTCAGGGCACAATCCTAACCTACTTTCTGGCTCTGGGGTAAGGGCAATGCAGTGCCAAAGTAAGGGAACAAACATTCCCTTACCTTGAGCAGGCCTTCTTGACTATTGCTACACTTCAGAAGGCAGAATATGCCTAATTGGCATAGCTATGTCAGCGCTGGAAGGTTGGTTAGGATTGTGTCCTCAGCTTTGTGAAAAGGGGCCAATGGGGTTGCTAGATCTGCTACTAGAGAATAGCATCAAAAGAAAAAGCAGCTGCAGTGGTTCCCAACTGTTCCCAACCCCTGACCTTTTTTACTTTAAAACTGCCATCCACTGTACGACAATGGGAGGGGAGCACCTGCCCTGACTATCTGGGGCCAGAGATGGAAGGTGTTGGAGCAGGTACGTACACAATTGGGCAATGGGCAAGTTGCCTAAGCTCACCCAGGGACACAGTGCACAGTGCTGCACAATGCTGGCTACATTGACTATTGGGACAGATGTTCCCCTCCCCCTCCCTTGCTACTCAGTGGACAGTGATTTAAAACAATTACTGGGAAGGGATTCGATGACAGAACTAGGGAGGAGACAGTTGTTACCTGCTGCAGCTGATTTTCATCACTGCACAGTGCAATGTTTAAAGATAAGGGGCTTTTCTCTGGCTGCAGGTACAACAACCCTGGTTGCCAGTCATATGACGCTTTCCTGCTTACTATAATTAAGATTGTAAGTGGTGTGTGACAATGTGAATGTGGAAGGTCTATGTCAGCAATTTTCAACCTCTGTGCTATGGCACACTGGTGTGCTATTTATTTATTTGAATAATTTATACCTCGCCTTTCCTGTGCTGAAGCAAATGCCCAAAGAACAAAACAGAGAACAAAACAAAATACAATGTAAACATTAAAACAACATATTAAAACAACAACAACAAATTAACATTAACGGGAACACCGAGAGTGAACAGGAATGAAAGCTGGACCCAATTCTCCATATCAGGATGTATTGGAGGGTGGGAAAAAACAATTGTCCAGGGGAGTGAAACAGACTATGACAATATTCAGAGGGCAGACAGCCACACGGTCATCCAAAGGCCAGACTAAATAGGTATGATTTGAGCTCTCTCCAAAAGGCCATGAGGGAGTGTTTAGTTTTTAGTTCAATGTAGGGTCCATAGGTGTGCCACAGGAGTTTGCGGAAGGGTCATTCATTAGTAGGGCCATTGGGAGATATGAGCCTCCTGCTGACAGTGCCGTGTCGGATGTCAACAGGCTGGTGGTGTGCCTTGACAATGTTAAATTCTTGTCCATGTGCCATGAGGTGGAAAAGGTTGAAAACCACTGGTTTATGTATTCATTTAGAAAAGGCAGCTTATATAGGAATAAGGGAAAATCAGGAAAAGTTTAATTGAAAGCGTTAACATTTGAGGGGATAATATACAGTGCTTGTTAGTGCTTGGGCAGATTTAGTAATGAGGTTGATTGGTGTGTGTGCTACACATATGTGTGTATACATATGTATGTATATACGTGTGTGTGTTTAAGTAAGCACGACAACATTTGGCATTTGTATATTTTTTTGAGTGTGCAAACTGCTTGTGCACTAATTCGATGTAATCCTTCAGCCTTGTAAGATAAGTGCTGTATTATGATTCCCCATATTTGCTCTCAGCTGAGGCAGAGAGAAAATAAAATGGCTTGGCCATGACCACATAGTGAGTTCTGGGAACGACAAGATTCAGAGGAAGTTCTGATTTGCTGATCAGCCTCTTATCTGCTACTTAGCCATAAAGTAGTAAAATGATTCATTTTATTGAAGTAAAGCTTCTTGAGCAACTGCAGACTCTCTTTCATCTTGCATTCTTCTGTAGTTGCTTCACTTCTTGTGTTCAAGAACATCAGAAGGGGGAATTTAAATAATCATTTCTTGCATCTGAATGCTGGTTTTGAAATTATAAGAATGGGAGGAACTGTTAAATCTTACGTTCTTCTTTGAGTCATTTTTATAATTTGTTATATCCTATGCTAGAATACTGTTGATGTTGATGTTGCTGTTGATGATGACGACGACGCTGCCACACTATCTATTCTTTGGCAATTCACAGTCTTGTATACTTGGTCAAGGTAAACCCTAGAACATGCAATCACAAAAAGAAACGGCATTTGTTTTGACAGGAATTAGAACTGGTTTCATAGATTGTGGGCTTGGGCTTCTTTAACTGCACCTTGGGCTTCTTTAACTGCACCTTGTTTTGCAGGTGATATGGCATTAGTCATACGGCAATAGTTTGATGTGAAAGAAAAAAATAAAAGTGCTTTGGGCAAGCCCAAGTCCTTTGACACTTCTCATGAAGCTATTTGGATTGCAACTTTGGTCTTTTACTAAATTCAACGGCATTAGTATTACAGTGTAAGCACACTGAAAATGTACTTAATAGGACAAGATGAGCCTGAAATGGGTATAGGACTATAAGGGCCCAATCCAGAATCCTCCAGCTCAGGTGGTACGAGCGTAAATGCTTTTTTTGGGGGGGGGGGGGCTACAGTTTAGCACAAAACAAACCCACTTAAATCACTACTATAAGTATCCCATTTGGATGGGTTTGGATGGGTTTACACAATCCGTGCGTAAGTATATATCTGTTGTCTGTGGGATCAGTCCTCTGCAGATTTATATTTTGAAACATAATGGAAGAATGTGGGTATTTTTTCACTTTTTCTTTGATGGACTAATATAATAAAAACATCTGGAGTAACGAAAAAAGAAATGCTCTCTCAGAGTTGCAAGACAGTCTACTCTCAAAGAATTGGAGATTTGCTGCAAACAGTGGATGAGAAGAGCAGTAGCAGGAGAGGACCTTTTGGGGAAATGAAACTGTTTCAAAGAATGTGAAGAAAAATCTCTATTACAAAGGATATGGCTCATATAGAATTCAAATAAAGAAAGGACTTGTGGGTCTCTTTGTAAGAATCCTGGGTACATGATCCTTTCCTTATGCTTATGATTCCTTGAAGAGGCCTCCATGACCCCCCCCCCCCAACAAACTGCAGGATGCAGCTCATGCCCATTGACAGTTGGTTAGGATTGCACTAAGTTTTTTTTAAACAAAATCTCACCTTTATTTTTGCAATTGAGTTTTATGTTTTAGCTTTCCTGCCAGGATACTATAAAAGTAGCACAGAAAAGATTCTTTTCTGAGAAAAGAAGTTATTGTGAGCTCTTACGTCTCAGTTCTGTGAGAAGACATATTATACATCTCCCAACAGATTTTCTTTGTTTGTATTTCCCACCTGATTCCCATAGTGCCGCAGTTCTGTAAAATCATTAAAAGTATTGGAGATGGAAGCATTGCAGAGTTGTAGTCTGGCTGTTTCTGAATGTTCAAGTAACAAGGGTCTTGACACCTTTTAAAGAGATTTTGCAACAGTGTTCCCATTTCAATATGGAGCTGCAAGTCAGTCTGTAGTTATCTAGTATGTTTCCAAATAATGATGTTAATTACACAGATGGGTATTTAGGAAATCAGCGTTTTCTCAACTATAAGGTTGATGATTTTCTTTAGGATTAATTAGTACGGTTATTAATCTGAACAATTAGATTCACTTCTAACAGTACAGCTGTCTAATTAATGAATCTATTAATTAATCACTGAGTTTTCCCGATGTCTACCAAGATACAGTCCTTGAGGAGCAATATTAGTTTTTGGTCTTTTCTTTTTAAAAGAAATCTAAATTTGTTATAATTTAAGCTGAAAGTAAATCTGATATAAATTTTTAAGTAAGAAACAAGTTACAACTTTGAACAATATATATTTTAATTATGGGCTTCTTTCCTATCAAGAGGATATGCTTGTTGAATGGACAATGCTATGATAAAAATCTAAACATTGTTTTCTTAAGGTGACTGCTATTTGCAAGTTAAAACTTTTCTTTTTTACGTTTAAATGCTTCTGGCCCAATGCTTCTGTAAAGGGAGTGGCCGGGCCAGCTGTTTTTCCTCCCACCACCGGAAACCTTTCTGAATTTTTTACTGGGATCCAATGTCATAAAGCTTGGCCTTACTTCATAGAAGTTCATCATACCCGGACTACCCTGTAGATCAGCAATCTCCAAATTGAACACTGCTTCCCCGGTGCAAACAGCGCTTACTGTTCTACTTGGGAGCCACTGAGAAGCTCTTCCATGAGTCCCTGAAAGTCACACAGGCCATCCACATCTGCCTGGAAATCTGGGCACACAGCCTGCAGGGTCGACCTCACCTGGAAGTGGCTGGCTAGCATGACTACTGGGGGGGCTCACAGAGGGCTCTTGGGTGGAATGGTAAGCGCTGTTCTCCTGGGGGAAGGGTGTGTGTGTGAGCGAGCGAGCAGAGGGTTGGCAGCAAGTTGCAAAAATTGTCTTATTCATGAAAATCATGTTTTTCATGATTTCCAGTCACCTAACACTAATTAGTTCTTGCTTGGCTCCCATTCAGATTCGATGTGGCTTACACAAGAGAACTTCCCAGCAGGACATAAAATAGACATGTTTTGCATTTTTATTCCACTTTGGCATAAAAAGGTAAAGATTTCCCCACGACCGAATGGTCTAGTCGTGACTGACTGTAGGGGGTGGTGCTCATCTCCATTTCTAAGCCTGCAGAGCCGGTGTTTGTCCTGAGGACAAGCTTCCATGGTCATGTGGTCATGACTTTACGCCGTAGCGCACGGAACGCCGTTACTTTCCCACCGAAGTGGTGCCTATTTATCTACTTGCACTTATAGGTGCTTTCCAAATTCTAGGTTGGCAGGAACCGGGGCAAGCAACGGGAGCTCACTCCATTGCGCAGTCTTGAACTCCCAACCTTCCGGTCCGAAGCCCAGCAGCAGCGGCTTAACCCACTGCACCACCACATCCCACTTTGACATAATAGCCTTCAAATTAGTTTATAAAGTTAAAATGGTATAAAACAGAAACACACGAAGCCACCAATTAAAAATATAATATATAAGTCAATAGCACAGGAAAAAAATTATACACATTATCCAGTCAGGCCAAACCAAAGACACAGGGAAAGATCCACATTTTTGCCGTTAGTGGATGAGAATGTAACAGTATTAGTGTTTTAATTTGCCTTTTCCTTTGGGAGCTGCATAATTGTCTCATAGTCATATGTAAACACAGTTTATAACAGCACATAGGGGTATTAAAGAAACTGCTTCTAATCTTATTTGAAATTTCACAACTATTAAGTTCAGGGCACCTGCTGTTTCTCAGTAGTAATATATAGCATTATCTTGTGAAAGAGATACGTTTACTAACTTTCCATATCCCCCCTCTTTTTGGTTAATTAATGATACATAAATACCTCCGTTAACTCTGGGGATTGTTCCTGAAAAGCTGAGCACTGTCTGAAACATTGAGATAGGAGACACCAGTGAAGGAAACTGGCACTGATTGGCCAGAATGTATTGCTAACAATCCACCAGAATTAAGAGTGCTGTAGCCCAAGCAATAAGTCCTTGTGGGGGAGGGGGAAAGGCAGTGATGTGATCCCCAGGATTGTGCCACCGCCAAGGAAGAAGGGAGCTTCCCTGACCTTCTAGATGAAAGCGCTAGTCTCTGGGTGTGTGTGTGCAATTTTTGCTTTCATCAAGCAGCAGGCCTGCATATCCAGATGAGACTACAGGTGCAATCCTAACCTGGAGTTAGGCCAACGAAGTTTGGCTGACAGAAAGGCAATCATAAAGCACGTTTGGACCATTCTTGGAGTCAGGGGGGATGATGCACATCTGTGTGCTGACCTCTCTGGCTCAGAGAGTGGCCCAAGTATACTTTACGGTGCCCCTTGAGCCAGCCAAACCTTGCTGGCCTAACTGTGCTGACCTAACTCCAGGTTAGGATTGCACGCTATAAATGAGGAAAAAATGCCTGAGAAAAAACCTGTTAGATTTTGGAATTCACTATATTTTCTCTTCTAACTTTTGTTAACTATTTGCATTTCTTTCCACCTGGCTGGCTCAGGACATGTCAATGATGAAATACAGCAATTAAATTGCTAGTCCTTAGTCAGTCTCCTATCTTCATCAAACAGCCAAGACAGAAAATGATGGCTCTGGGAAAATGTTAAGTTGGATATAATAATGATATATTGATTACAAGATCTCTTAGAATATAGGGCCAAACTAGATATGATGTACATGTATTATCTTGTTGGGGCTTGCTTTCATTTTTAAATACCAGTTACTTCGGAGCCCAGATCAGGACAATTGGCATGAAGGTAGAGGGTGTTTAACTCTTTAATGCTGTGCTGTTTCCCCACTGAAAATCACCCCAAACTGTTGTGGGTCCCTGAAGAAGATGCATTGCTGCCCTGGGAGACCACAGTGTCTTCTGTTATTTCCATCTAGTTTCTTCTCTTCTCTTCACCTTACTTCACCTGCGACCCTGAAGATCAGCATAGTTTCAGCTTCCTAAATTTAAGGTTCTTTAATAATTATTCTACTGTACTCCTTTAGTACTTAAGTAATCTATTACTTATGCATTTTAAAAATATATGATGCTTGGCATGCAGAAATATTATTTTCTCTTCAAAGCAATAGTGAAACGCTCAACGTTTCACGGGAAAGGGAAAAGTTCACTGAAAGCAACGTCACTGCTCAACCAAACAAAATACTATCTTGCAGCTAAAGAAAACTGGTATCAGTTTAATGCATCAGGATCTGCAGTTGAAATTCCTGATTGAAAAATTCGGTAAAAACAACTTTATGAGATCTGTTGAATACTTTTCTCCAGCCCTTGAAAATGAACCTGCATTTTTTTCTTTGTCTGGAGCTATCTTTATGGAACTTGGATTTTTTTTTACTAAAACCTAAGAGACTAAGGGCCCAATCCTATTCAACGTTCTGGTGCTGATGCAGCTATAGTGC
>JAJKFI010000050.1:9789677-9818990 GCA_029204185.1 Lerista edwardsae
TATTATTATTATTATTATTATTATTATTATTATTATTATTATTATTAGGATAGATCCTGTCCCTGTTTTTCTTCAACAATTTTGTTGGTGCAAATCTGAACAGCCCCATAGGGGTAAATGGGGCTTACCCTGGGTAAGGAGACAAATGTCCCCTTGCCCCAAGGTGAGTTCCAGCAGCAGCCAAATCTATGTTGGATGCAGCACAGGCCAGTTGGCCTGCCTGCTCCAACGCAAGTTAGGGTTGGGCTATTATGCATGTATTTTTAAATAAAAATATATTATGCATGTATTTTTAAATAAAATATCCTTCCTTTTTGTTCTGTAAGGATGGCTAAATAACACATTAAAAGAAAACAATAAAAATAAATTCAATATTAGCAAAACACAAACAAATGGAACGGTATACCCCGAACAGCTCCTTAAAAGATTCCTTTGTGGGTCAGCTGTATCAGCAGTTGCATAGCCAAAGAAGTATAAGAGCCCTCAAGACCTCTTCTAGGATTAGGGACAAAGATGGATCCTTAATGAGACTTAGGTTGGACACCAATATCATATCAAGTCAGTGAAGATGTTCCCAGGTTGGCATCTTGGAGCTTTGGTTTATCCAACAAATCCTGTTGTCTTTTATAGTAAGTAGCCTTGTTATACTTGGAATTTCACAACAGCTCTTATGATGAATACATAGTGCTTCCCAAACATTTCAGTACCGTGACCCACTTTTTTATTTATTTATTTATATAAATTTTAAATAACACTATGTCAAGTCAGCCAGCAAACCTGAGCAGGGTTTCCAAACCTTCATCGATCACATCAGCCAGGTAGTGCCCCAGAATGATTTGCAGTGCCACAGCCAGTGCCTTGCCTGCTATATTGGGTGAAGGTATGGTTGACGCAGGTCTCCCAGAGGCCACATAATGCTCACTTGGGAGACCTTGCAACCCATCAGAAATTGACTGGTGACCCACTGATGTGTTGCAATCCACTATTTGGGAACCACTGGACTAACGCAATCTATGCTGAGATTCCTGGTGAGTTTGCACAATCTCTGTTCTTTGGACCATGTTGAAAAATGCAATGCTTGTCCAGTGCTAGCAAGGATATAAATACCTTCCAGTGAGAATTCTATAAACAGGTCAATAATATGTAAAAACCATAGCCACTTAAAACATTTTCCAGAGATCTTTTTGCGTGGAAATGTTATGCGAGTTCACCGGTACACAGATGTGGAGAGGCTAAAATAAATGTAACTAATACATTTAGTTTGGTATGTTATGCTATTATATTGTCCACTACCATCATTCTGAATTCTCAGCAAAGGAGTAAAAATCAACTTCCTATTAAGCTGTACTAAATGAGCTAACTGCTTCATATTTTGGCTGTGTGGGCATACTGATCCAGAAACCAGCTTTGCTTCACTTATAATGAAACACTTCCAATTTCTGTAAAGAAAGCAGCTGCCTGAAAGCAAGGGATATATATGTGATTAAAAAGTGCCATGAGGGGGAGAGTTCTGGTAGATGGCCTCTTTCAGCTGCGGTTACCCTCAGTTACAAAACAAGATAAGACTAAAGGACCAGTCAAGTCAATTGGAACTTGTATCTTGACAGCCTGACAGCAAATTGGAGGATTCCTTAGCCAGGAAACACACTGCTAAATGTTAGCAAGGTTATTTTGATTTTTTTTTTAATCCAGTCTATCCCTGCTTATGTAAAAAAAAATCTTTTTACATAAAAGTTATATAAAAATTAACAAAGCTCCAATCACAACCCAACCTTTTACTTTTGGTGTCTGGTTCTATTTACCCTAATAGGGTAAATACAGATGGCGTGGGCTGAGTTCATATGAAGAAAATTGGTACAGCAGGAAATTGCTCTATGAAATGGTGCAGCTTTTAGGATTCACCCTCTAAAAACACGGTCCCAATTTAATTAGTCATCATCCTCCACAGTTGTTTTTTAAAAATATATATAAAATTATATGGAAGAACCAAACACAGATTTTCAACTTTTCATCTAGTCTGGCCTTTAGGATGCTATTTTCATTGATTTAACAGTCTTGTATCTTTGGTTGAAATATTATTTGCCTGAATTTAAATGTGATAGCCATTGACAGAGCATCATCTGGATACGAGTGACATGATCTGGCAAATAAAATACTCCTGCAGAAACAAGTTGGTGTGTGCAAATTGTCTGTACCAGGTTCCGAAAGCTAATATTCTGCCTTCTCCAAAGATAACCATATTTACACAAGCTTACATGCAATATATGAAGAAGGCCATTTGACAAGTATGTTATCTTTTTTCAGGACATTGTGTATGCCAGTTTTTATTGGTCCTGCAGCCTGATGGATTCTAGTTGAGGCTATTGGTCCAAATATAGCATGTATTCTCAGTTACATACGCATGCAATATCGCACACGGCTGACTGGCTTAAAATTTGTATTCGTTGGCCATATCAGGTTTGTCCATAGGCTGGAATGCCATGGAATGTTAGTAGTATTATAGCATCTAAACAGAGCTGTAATATTTTAATATGATTTGATTTTTTCCCCTCAATTCAGCCCTCACAAATTGTTGAAGAAAAACAATTATTAGTCAAAAACATAAGGAAATCATAAAAATATACACTGTCAATGTGTGGTATCTATGTTACCAACTTGCAACATTACAGTTCCCTAGATTGGCTTAGAAGAGGTCATTGTGGGATCTTGCGTAAGTAATGCTTCCTTAGAAAACAAAATTAGGTCACTGGCACAAATTTAAAATTGATTCAAGCTGAGAAACTGGAACAGCTTCTTTATTTCCTTTGGGTTATAAAAGTCTTTAGAGCCCTAAGGACCACTTCTGAATTTTCATTTTACCCTGGGTGTCATGACTGCTACCCTTCCAGTTGAAGATTATTAGATGGAACTTTCTACAGAGATAGCCTACTTGTTTCCTTTTCCTAAAGGGAACATTACTTTGTTCTTTCTGTTGAGTAAACATGGGCTTAATAAGAGGATTCAGTGTGGCACCTTTAATTTAGTCAGCAGTGTATTCTTCTTCCATGTGATAGGGGTCATAAAGAACATAAGAACATAAGAAAAGCCCTGCTGGATCAGGCCAAAGGCCCATCTAGTCCAGCTTCCTGTATCTCGCAGCGGCCCACCAGGTGCCCCAGGGAGGCATGAAACAACAAGATCCTGTTGCATCCTGTTGCCACTCCCTTGCACCCGGTACCAGTAGCCCACCACCTTTGTAAGGAGGTTGCACAATCCATCATTGCCTATAGCCCACGATGGACCTTTCCTCCAGGTCCATCCAGGTCTTGCTCTTATACTAATTACATAAATCTTGCTCTTATACTAATAACATAATGTGTTCAGTTTTAATATTTATTATATGTGACAGAGTTGTTCGTGCAGTCTTTTGGGATTTTACCTTAATCGTTGATTTTTATTGAAAAAATATTTTCAGGATAATAAATAATATAAATGTAAATGTGATTGGCTTTTAAAAAATTACAAAGTTTCTGAAAGACTTAAAGGTATACATAAAAGTAAAAATTGCAATACAATCCATAATTAGAATTAGAATCCTACGATGTGGCTTGTACCTCCTATGGATAATACATGGATTTTTACACATCAAGGCATTTATCCAAATTTTACTTAAAAACAACAAAATAATAAACTCATGTACGACCCAAAGCATAGTTTTTCAAAGAGACATCCTAATCACTGTCCAGTAATATTTATGGTATGTAACAGTATGGCAGCATTTTCCACGAGCACAGGTTAATTTTCAAAGTAGATCTAGTGGCATTTTGTATTCATTCATTCATTCATTCATTCATTTTATTTGAAGAATTTATACCCCACCTTATAAGCCTTTTCAACCCAAAGGATCCTCAGAGTAGACATGATACACTAATTCTTACAGTGAAATTGTTTAGTTCAATGGTTACCAAACTGTGGGTTGGGACCCACCAGTGGGTTGCGAGCAGTGGCGTGATCCAGGTGGAACAGCCCGGTATGCCGTTCCACCAGTTTGGTGGGTGGGCCCGGGCCATGCCGCCTCTCCGGAGGACAGGCGAGCTGCTGCTGAGCCCGCCCTCCCTCCCTCGCGTCCCAAATCGCTCTGAAATGGAGCGATTGGGCTCTGTGAGGTGCAGGGAGGTGTGGCAGCCCTCCGCCATAAAGGCCAAGAGGCCATAGAGGCGGAGGGCTGTCAATCATCCGGGCGTTCCGGTTCTTGGCACGCCCGGATGACATCACTGGTTGCGAGCCAATTTCAGGTGGTTCGTGAGGCACCTAGGGCAGCCATATTGAAAACCTGGGAAGGTGGGATGCTGGAAAGGGGGAGGGCCATATGGTTGTTTTGCTTGTGTCAAGGTTGTAAATGGGCTTCTTTCCCCTTTCTGATTCACTTTGGAAACTGGCTGAGAAATAGCCCAACTTATTGCTGCATTCGCAGGAAAGCAGCAGGCTCTAGTGTCACAATGGCATCACTTCCGGTGGGTCCTGGCCAGGTTGTCAATTGGATCTTGGTGCTAAAAGGTTTGAGAAACACAGGTTTAGTGAGTTTGTGGAGGTCTCTGAACTTCAGCCATTAAATTTTGCTTCTTTCAGTTTATTACTTTCAGATCCTTTACTATTTCTGTACCATTAATTTTTACTGCAAAAGGGTTAGAACTTTCTTTCTAAGCCAATTGATACAATGTAAAAAAGCCCTTGCAATTCCACATAATACTGCTAAGTAGCTAAATGTGCAGGTTGTATTGCCTATCTCTTCCTTGGCATTATAAAATTAATCTTGTGGTTTCTTTTCCTTCCATTTTTTCTCAAATAGGAAATCGTTGCTTGCTAGCTCTAATAGTACCTACTGTACTGAAGTGTGCAAATTTCCTGCTGAGTAACTAATGAACACACACACTCACTCTCACTCTTTCTCTCACACTTTCAGTAGTAATCTGTAAGAACAGCATACTGTATAAAATCATTCATCAGATACAATTACATTCTGAGATTTTTCTTCAGAGTGCCAAGTTAAAACTAAATTGAGAATCAGCAGAAGTAGTATTGACAGGTTATCTTGTAGATTCTTTCAAACCTTTATGGGGAGAAAAAACCCTAATCACATTTCACAGTTCAGATGGCTTCTGACATTTTCATATTTTTGTGATGAAGGATATTCACTTCTGTTTTACTGAAAAAAATGACTGCATTTATCTTCTATGCCTTACTATTTCTTCCAATTCATATTCCCAACTCACATTATGTTAATTTATAGTAAATATTTACTCATTTTCATAGTACATATTATATTCATACTATATATTACTGATGTATTTACAGTATATTATGCATTAGTAAATATAGTATTGTACTCATAATAAATATAAGAAATGAGCCAAAAATTATTGGTGTTAAAAATAGCAAAAAGTAGGTACGTTTAATTTTTTCACAAGTTCTATTTGGTCTAATAACACTTGCTAACTATGTGCAATTGGTTTTGCTGCAACTTAGAGTACTTTATTACTGTTATCTCTCAGTTTCTAAGTTGTAGTAGCAATAGTCACCTTTTTGAAATTTACCTCCCACTATAATTACACCAGGCGGAGAAACAATGAAGAAAATTGTTTTTAGGTGTTTGAATTTGTCAGAGGTTCCTTCTCTAATCATTTTGTCTTTTATGGTTTTTTTTTAATCCAGGCCATTACTCAAGGATACATGTACTGAGATATGACATTTTGTTTCAGTCTGATGAGAATTATGCTGGGAAATAGTTTAATGTGTTTGTAGCAGAGTCCATTTCTGTTTGTGAACTTGGAATGGTCCACAAAAGGGAAGGAAGTAGTAGCCTGCCTTGAGCAGCTGTTTTTAAAGTGGGGCAACTTTCTCTTGAGGGGAAAAAAAAGTGAATCCATTCTGTCTAGGAACAAAAGCCAGGGATGACTTAAAGAGAACCTTGCTTTCATTTGTCCTATCAACCTGAGAAAAGTGGTCAAAGTCATGAAAAACAAGAAACATTTTGACAATATGTGCTTGCAATATAGTACAATATCAGGCCCGAGCAAGAAACCCACCCACTTCTGGGGTTTGTTGCTTATTTGCAGGCACAGAGGTGAATAAAGAAATGAGTTGACAAAATAGGAGTGAAAATGGACTGCAACTTTAATAACTAGTTAACTGGGCCTTCAGTGAAATACATCCTGCCTAATGTAATAGTGGAGACAACCAGTGGATGATTGTGAAGCAAATGGCTCATACCTACCTCCCTTCTCAGGCCATGTGCCACCCTGGCTTCGAACTAAGAACAGTCGGCTAACACTCCTATTTCATTTTTGACTCACACATGAAGAGTGAAAGGCTAAGCCTGTGAAACACACATAGCTAACTCTGAGGGTCAGACATGCTTCAAGGAAGTCCTGTCCCAGTTTTTGGAGCAGCAATCATAAGAACTTGTCTGAAGGGGCCCTTTTTATTTGATACCCATGAATGGATCACCAAGCATCTTTTACTGATATGATTATCCACATTGTTCCTGCTGGTTGTGACCGAAAGAGGTAGAGGGTAGGATTTATTTAAAGGGCACCTCACCCCTGCTCTTAGACCAGCAATGCAAAGTAGGTGGGGGGGGGAAAAACACAGTAAAGCCAATGTGTATTAGAGGAGAAACAATTCTACTTGGCTGAAGGAAGTAGAAAATCTATCCTACCTGCCTGGACAATGGGTGGGTGCTGTGTGGAATTCAAACAAAGATGCAAAGCTTGTGTATTTGTGATTTGTGTATTGCAAGTGTTGGCAATTGGGAGCCCCCAGTGAGAGGTAAAAGAGGCAAAGGGGGATATTCTGAAATACCACCTGTGGCAAGAGAAGTTTTTGGAAGGCAAGCAAGAAGGCATTTCCTCACTACCCCTCAATTCTCTGTGGCCTTCTATTTCAGAGACCTTACAGGAAGTTGTTCACTTGGGGCTTTTTGTATCCAAATACAACCCAAACCAAGCCTCTCTTCCATCATTATAGATTGCAGTTCCCTATCTCACCTTCTTCCACCATACCCTATTCCAGCATTTGTTTGTGAGTGCCAGTGGTGTAGCCAATTTTTCCTGGCTTTTTGCTTCCTTATAACAACAATCTATTCCAAGAGTCTGTTTCCTATTCTCCCAGTTTAAAAATATTCCTCCTCTGAAGCCTGACCAGAGTTACATTAGAGGAGCAATTGAACTTCACAATATTTCAAAAGTGTCGCTATAATGGCATGTTCATAGTCATTTAACACTTCTCCTCAGTAAACATGTGTAGGATTGCAGTGCTTAGGAGGTTCTGTTTCAAAGTTTGAGAGTTATTATTATTTAAGAAATTAATATCCCACGTTTCCTTTGCAAAGGTAAATACCAAAAGTGATCTACAAGTTTCATAATAATGAGGCTTATAATAAATATAACAGTAAGTAGAACAATTAGTAAAAACAGTTGTAGAGGTAGGGGGAAAAGATTTAGCATTGTTATTCATGCATTATGCTAGCAATATAATAATAAGCAAAGTGCCCTGAATAAGAAAACGTTTTCCGTTTCATCACATTAATACTTGAAGACAGTGCAAATAATAGTTTCCTTGTGGATACATTCACACCTTGGTACAAGTGTCCCCTGTATCCGCAGATCCAGCATCCATGGTTTCACTTATCCACGGATCCACTTCCCACACACGTGTCCATTACAGTACTTTTGTTTTACAGTAGTAACACTTGCAGCATGGAAATGCTTAACATTCTTGCTTAACTGAAGAACTGAAAGTGCAGGCAATCAGCCTGCACCCTAAAGGGAGATGTTGAGTGTTAGCCGGAAGCAGGAACTGTCCTTCCTGTTAACGTTCAGTTAGTTTCCTCTCTGTAGCGTGCAAGAATGTTAAGCAAGAAGCACCCGCACAGAGGGGTGCAAGGGTTATTTATCCATGGTTTCTTTATCGGCAGGGGAGGGCCAGAATGGAACCCCCACAAATATGGGAGACGTCCGTATATATCACCTGTAGTCCATATTTTACCTAT
Source organism: Lerista edwardsae (assembly GCA_029204185.1). Taxonomy (NCBI): domain Eukaryota; kingdom Metazoa; phylum Chordata; class Lepidosauria; order Squamata; family Scincidae; genus Lerista; species Lerista edwardsae. Next base: position 9,797,707 of record JAJKFI010000050.1, read on the forward strand.
TATGAAAGTTTAGGTTCAATATTATGATATAACATGATTATTTTCTGAAATCATTCTCTCATGAAAAATCTCACCTGAGTGAATGTGTTTTTGGTGCCTGAATTGCAAGAAAAAATATACTTCTGTTAGTTACTTAATTTAGTACTAACTCAGTGTTTATCTGTTTTTTGTTCTGTTTTATTGCAAACTGAAAAGCCTGGATTGAGGCACAGGTTTGTGGTACGTTACATAACCCCCTGCTCCTATAGTAATGTTACCAGAAATATATTTTCATACTTTCTAAACAAAATTCAACTGGTTACTTTTTTTTATTGATTTATTTCGCATACAGTATGTAGAACTTAGAACTCAAATCAGATTACATGTAACTTCATTCTTTTCTAACAAATATGTATCAGAAGAAGCAACTATATTTTATCTTAAAATATATCTTAAAATATATCTTAAAACTATATTTTATCTTAAAAGCAAGCATGGGAATTTCAGCCCAATGGCTAAATATACAGGATGTTAAAAGTGTTGAAACTAGAGTTTTATTATGCAAATCCCTTGTCAACCAGAAGATTGCCTGGTGGTGCTATAATCCATAAACCCACGTAATGCACCACTAGATTCAGAAGAGGCTGTGTTTTATTGTGCTGGTACATTCTCCTGTCACTGTCAGTCCTGAATGCAATTTGTTATAGATGTTACTTGGCCAAAAGCAGAAGCACTGACACTTAACCATTTGTTGGTGAAATCTTATCCTTATTATTTAGTGCCAATAAACGTATACAGATTTGCAACTTAGGTATATGCTTTGTGAACAGTGCTTTGATGTCAAGTGAAATCAGAATAATTAGTGTACCTTTATGTACTAATGTATTAGTGGACAGTGCAAAAGAATTATGCTGATACTGAGCCAGATTAATTCATTGGATTTTATGTGGAGGGCATGATGGTGGCTGTTACATCAACACTGAATGCAGGCCATTATGCTTTTGTTACAAGATTTTTTCCAGGCACAGATACCGGAAGGAATAGGGTGAATATACAATAGTTGATATCTTTTCTTTTTTGCTGTTCCCATGATTCATTTTCCTATTAGACTACTTTCATTGAAGGAAATGATATAATTTAGCAGATCCCTGGCACTGTTCTCTTGACAAACAAAACACATTGTGGAACAAAGAAAAATGTTTTGCCCATTATATTCCTGGCAACATTGTGTTCACTAACCATGTCTGATATCTGAAAACATAATGGGGCCACTGTGATTGAAAAGGGCAGAGTGGAGAATGCTTTTGAAAAAGGGCAGCATTCAGCCAAGTTACTAATAAGATCTAATAGCCTTCCCCCTCTTTTTTTTTTTTAGTTCATAGAACTGTCTTCCAAAAAAAAGTACAAAGTACCAACCACTTCACATAATAAACTGCCTGAACCTTTTTGGAACACTGTGCCTGAATGTTGTACACTTTTGGAGAAGGAGGTATCTAAATATATTCCAAGCAACCTTGGAAGAACATGATAGCTATTTGAAAACTTGAAGTAGCATTTTGGTTTTTCTTGTCTGTAATCTAGGAAAATCCCATGAAACCACTGATTTTTTTACACTAGCTCAGTTCAGTTTTGAGGGAACCCTTTGATTGTACAATCCATGTTTGCCTTTCCTACTCCTTTCCCTTGTGTACTCTGATGTCCAATGTCATGTTTGACTTAGGGAGCAATTCTGAAAATGATGTTGCGCTGATGCTACATGCTAGCGTAGGGGCAACGTCACTTGCGCTGACGTGGGGGCACTGACTGGCACCCCGTGTTGGTGCTAGGGCTCTTGGGTCGACACTAGCACCAGAGTCCCCAGCAAACTCACGTCAGCAGTATATGGAGGTGCCAAACTCTTGTACAGGATGCTCTGAGAAACTGAGGACAATCCTAACCAACTTCCCAGCACAGACATAGCTGTGCCAGTGGGGCATATGCAGTTGGAGGGCAGTCACAGAGGCCTCCTCAAAGTAAGGGAATGTTTGTTCCCTTACCTTGGAGCTGCATTGCTCTTACCCCAGTGCTGGAAAGTTGGTTAGGATTGCACCCTGAAATGCTCCCCAACTTGCTTCTGTTTGTGTGTTTGCTTTGTGTCCATTTAGCCTCTTCTGTAGAAATTGACCTGTATGACTGATGTGAGTTGTTTTCTTTTGTAATCAGTGACAGCGCTTGCCCTTCAAGAGGGACATTTTCCTGTGTTCCCACTCCTGCGACATGTCTTCTTCTTTGGCTTAGCAGTCGTTCTCAAATTTTTTAGCGCCAGGACCCACTTTTTTGAAAGAATGACCATCTGTCTGGAACCCACCGGAAGTGATGTCATGGCCGGAAGTGCCATCATTGTGGCGCCAGAGCCTGCTGCTTTCCTGAGAATGCAGCAATAAGTTGGGTTATTTCTCAGCCATTTTCCAATAGCAAAAGGAAACAGAAAGGAAAAAGATTATTTACAACATCGACACAAGCAAAACAACCACACAGCCCCCCTTTTCAACATCTCATATTCCCATATTTTCAATATGGCTGTTCTAGGTACTTTGCAACCCACCTGAAATTGGCTAACAACTCACTGGTGGGTCCCAACTCACAGTTTGGGAACCACTGGGCTATAGGAATCTGCAATTGGCCACTTAGGCAGTCAGGAAGAAAAGCAGTTAAGCATTCCTTTAAATTACAGCAAAGGACAAAGGTCAGACTAGGGAGTTGGCAAAAGACATTCTGGATATTCTTGGGTAGTGCAGTGCTGTGGCAGAGGAAAACCCTTAATATAGCATGTATAAAATGACTTCCAAGCTGCTTATTCTGAAAACTGGCTACTGACAATTAGGGTGCAATCCTAACCTGGAGTTAGGCCTGCACAAGTCCCTTGTGTGCCAGCCTCCCTGACTCACAGAGTGGTGCGAACACGCTTTATGGCACGTGTGCAACGTTCCAGGGCTGGCACAAAATATTTTTGCTGGCCTAACTCTAAATTAGGATTGCGCCCTTATTTATTGCTGATAAATTACTCTAGCTCTAGCTGTACTGTATGAGCCAGGGGTGTGTGTGTGTGTGTGTGTGTGTGTGTGTGTGTGTTAGATAACAGGTGGGCTGCTGACTGACAAGGGCACAGAATTTGATGATGAGTGTGCATTTGGGATTGCCACTGGTGAGAAGTCTCAGCTAATGAGGGGATTTTTTCTATAAATCAATTAGCAGACTACCATGCAGCAGACATTTCCCCCATCTGCTTATTATACTATTCAGCTGTGCTATTTAGCACGTTAACTTTGGGGAGGCTGCTTACATCTTAACAGGAGAATGGTGAAAATTATTTTTACTATGTTGACTCCCTCAAGTATCTAGCGTAATGCTTCTCAAACCTTTTAGCACCAGGAACCACTTTTTAGAATGACAATCTGTCATAAGTGATGTCATAAGAACATAAGAAGAACCCCACTGGATCAGGCCAAAGGCCCATCTAGTCCAGCTTCCTGTATCTCACAGTGGCCCACCAAGTGCCTAAGGGAGTTCAGTGAACAACAAGATGCTTGCATCCTGTTGCCACTCCCTTACACCTGGCATTCTGAAGTAGCCTACTATTAATGTAAGGAGGGTTCACCACCCATCATGGCCTATAGCCCCCGATGGACTTTTCCTCCAGAAATCTGTCCAGTCCCCTTTTAAAGGCATCTAGGCCAGATGCCATCACCACCTCCTGTGGCAAGGAGATCCATAGCTTAATTACCCGCTGGGTAAAAAAGTATTTCCTTTAATCTGCTTTAACTCTTCTAACACTCAATGTCAGTGGACGCCCCCTGGTTCTGGTATTGTGAGAGAGGGAAAAGAACATCCCCCTATTGACTCTATCCCTTTCGTACATAATTGTATACGTCTCAATCATGTTCCCCCTCAGGCACCTCTTTTCCAGACTGAAGAGCCCCAAATGCTGCAGTCTTTCTTCATAAGGGAGGTGCCCCAGCCCCTTAATCATTTTTGTCGCTCTCTTCTGCACCTTTTCCAGTTACACTATGTCCTTTTTGAGATGTGGGGACCAGAACTGTACGCAATACCCTAGATGTGGCCTTACCATTGATTTGTACAATGGTATAGTAATGTTGGCTACTTTATTCTAAACCCCTTTTTAAATTACCCCTAGCATGGAATTGACCTTTTTAATTGCTGCCGCGCACTGGGTCGACACCTTCATTGAGTTGTCGACCAGCACCCCAAGATCTCTCTCCTGAGCTGCCAGACAGCTCAGAACCCATTAGCCTATAGTATAGGTGAAGTTTTGATTTTTTGCGCCAATGTGCATCACTTTACACTTGTCTACGTTGAAACGCATCTGCCATTTTTCTGCCCATTCCCTCAACTTGGAGAGGTCCTTCTGGAGCTCTTCACAACCCCTTCTGGTTTTTATCACCCAGAAAAGTTTTGTGTCATCCGCAAACCTGGCCACTTCACTGCTTATCTGTCTCCAGGTCATTTATGAACAAGTTGAAAATTACTGGCCCCAAGACAGATCCTTGGGGCACTCCACCTTTCACCAATCTCCATTGTGAAAATTGCCCATTGACCCCCATTCTCTGTTTCCTGGCCTTCAAACCATTCTGAATCCATAAGAGAACCTGTTCTCTTATTCCCTGATTGTGAAGTTTCCTCAGCAGCCTTTGGTAGGGAACTGTGTCAAATGCCTTCTGAAAATCCAGGTATATGATATCCACAGGTTCACCCATGTCCACGTGCCTGTTGACTTTTTCAAAGAATTCTAAAAGGTTTGTGAGGCAAGATTTATATTACCCTTACAGAAGCCATGCTGACTTTCTTTCAGCAACACTTGTTCCTCTACGTGTTTATCTTTGATTAGGCTTTCCACCATCTTACTTGGAACAGATGTTAGGCTGACTGGCCTGTAGTTTCCAGGGTTCCCCCCTTCTCCTTTTTTGAAAGATTGGCATGGCATTGGCTATCCTCCAATCCTCTGGCACCATGGCTGTTTGAAGGGACAAGTTGCATACTCTAGTTCAGAGGTTGGCAACTTCATTCTAATTCCTTGATAACTCTTGGGTGGATGCCATCTGAGCCTGGTGACTGATTTATATGTAATTTATCAATTTGTTCTAAAACATCCTGTTTATTAACCATTATCTGACTTAAATCCTTAGTTAGGAGAGGCCATTCGGGCAGTGGTATCTGCCCAAGATCTTCTGCCGTGAAGACGGATGCAAAGAATTATTTAATTTCTCTGCAATTTACAGGTCCCCTTTTATCTCCTCTCTCCCTCCCTCACCGTCCAGTGAGCAGACTGCCTCTCTGGCAGGTTTCCTGCTTCTAACATACTTGAAGAAGCTTTTATTGTTCCTCTTTATGCTTCTGGCTGTGCGTTCCTCACAGTCTTTCTTGGCCTCCCGTATCACCGTCTTACATGTCTCTTGCCAGAGTTTATTTTTTATTCCCGTCATTTGGGCAAGACTTCCATTTCCAGAAGGAAGCTTCCTTGCTCTTTATGGCCTCTCTCACTTTATTCATCAGCCATGCAGGCACCCTCCTGGACCTAGTCGAGCCCTTCTTTCTTTTTGATATACATTTCTGCTGGGCCTCTATTACTGTTATTTTAAACAGCCTCCATGCAGCCTGGAGGGACTGGACTCTTTTTACTTTCCCTTTCAATTTCTTTCTAACTATCCTCCACATTTGAGGGAAATCTGCCCTTCGAAAGTCAAGGGTTTTTGTGTCAGATTTGCTCTGCCCTCTTTCCTGGACATGCACAGCGAAACCAATCACAGCATGGTCACTGTTCCCCACTGGCTCCGTAACATTGACATCCCTAACTATGTCCCCGAGTACCACTCAATATTAAATCCAGAGTCACCTGTCCTCTGGTGGGTCCATAACTAGCTGCTCTAAGGCACAGTCATTCAGCACGTCAAGGAATCCGGTCTCTCTTTCTTGACCAGCGCACCAGTTGACGCAGTCGATATGAGGATAATTGAAGTCCCCCATGATTACAACCCTGTCTTTCTTGGTCACCTCCCTGATTTGTTTCCTCATTTCAAAGTCACCTTCAATTTTTTGATCCGGAGGACGATAGCACCCCCCCCCCACTGTTACAGCACTCTTTTGACCTGGTAGTTTAACCCACAGTGACTCTATGGCGGAATCCGGCCCACCTTCAGTTTCTACTCTGCTGGATTCTATTCCTAACTCTGACATAGATGGCCACCCCACCACCAACACGCCCTTCCCTTGTCCCTCCTATAGAGTTTATAGCCTGTGATTGCGTTATCCCACTGGTTCTCTGCATTCCACCAGGTTTCCATTATGCTCACTATATCAATGTTTTCCCTAGCCACCACACATTCCAGTTCCCCCATCTTTGCTCCAAGACTTCAGGCATTTGCATAATAACACCTATACAGAGGGTTCCCTAAGTAGAGACCCTCATTTGATCCATTCACCTTGCCTCTTTTTCTACTGGACCAACTGTCACTTACACTCCCGCTTGCAATCCTATTTCCTACTCCGACATTACTCTGTGGTACTCCTCCAGCCTCTTCCTCCCATAGGGACGAGGAGTCCTGAACCGGACACAGCTCAGCTCCTGTTGGCTTTCCCCCCAGGAGTCAGTTTAAAAGCTGCTCTGCCACCTTTTTAATGTTAAGCACCAGCAGCCTGGTTCCATTCTGGTTCAAGTGAAGCCCATCCCTCTTGTACAGGCCTGGCTTGCCCCAGAACATTCCCCAGTGCCTAATGAATCTACACCCCTCCTCCCGACACTACCGTCTCATCCACCCATTCAGACCTCTGAGCTCCGCCTGCCTAGCTGGCCCTGCGCGTGGGACAGGTAGCATGCTACCGGGAGAATGCTACCTTAGGGGTCCTGGCCTTCATCGTCCTGCCTAGCAATTTAAATTTAGCTTCCAGGACCTCCCGGCTACGTTTCCCAAATCGTTGGTGCCAACATGCACCACAACTGCTACCTCCTCCCCAGCACTCTCTACCAGCCTATCTAAAGGAGATGTGATGTCCACACCCTTCGCACCAGGCAGGCAAGTCACCATGCAGTCCTCACATCCATCACAGACCCCCTTCTCTATGTTCCTAACTATAGAGTCACCCACTACAAGGAGCCCACGTTCCCCCTCCCGCCGAAGAGCATCCATAATGCTACTGGATGCGGGCTCATCACTGGAAGAAGGGGTCCCCACTGGGGGACTGTTTCCCTCTGTTTCAGGCTGGTGTCCTCCAGCTCTGAGACTTCTTTTCCCAGCAGCTGATGAGCTGCCTCTCTGAGGGTGGGACAAAGCCTGCAAGTCCCCATTGTGGCCCCTCTCTGCCTGCCTCTGCTTCTCCAGGTTTGCAACTAAGGCCTCTTGGGAACAGACCCGCTCCCTGAGTTCCTGGAGCTCCTTGCACCGAGGACACACCCACAACTTATGCCCCAGAAGCATATAATCATACATGTAGCACACTGTGCAAAACACTGGATAGGCCACCCAACTGCTGGCTGACTGACTGCATGGCTAGGTTTCTTTTAAGTTCTAAAGCTTTTAAGGAGTCCAGGGCCCTGGCTCCCTCGCCCTGCTGCTTCACTCGCCCAGATGCTAAACCAACATGTCTCACCAGGCACTTTGTTGCAGACGCTGCACTTTGTCGCGGTCAGCACTCGCTGCTTGTGAAGGCACTCGCTAGAGTGTGCTGCTATGTACTCTTACCTAGCCCCTCCCCTTCCTTTCTGGCTGCTTGAAAAGGGCTGGTCCCATGTCATGACCGAAAGTGCTGTCATAGTGACGTCAGAGCCTGCTACTTTTCTAAGAATTCAGCAATAAGTTGGATTATTTCTCAGCCATTTTCCAATAGTGAAGTGAATTAGAAAGGGAAAAAAAGCTCATTTACAACCTTGACGCAAGCAAAACAACCACACAGCCCCCCTTTCCAGCATTCCATCTTCCCACATTTTCAATATGGTTGCTCTAGCTGCTTCACGGCCCACCTGAAATTGGCTCGCAACACACTGGTGGGTCCCAACCCACAGTTTGGGAACAACTGATCTAACAACTTCAGATGAAGGATCATAGTCTGAAATCATAGTCTGAAAATGGATCCCCTCTTTCATTTAACAACAAAGCCCTTTGATTAGGCCATTGTGTCATTTATGCAGAAATCAAGATGATTTGGGGCTTGTGCATAGGAGGAACAAAGTTGTTTTACACCTTTGCAACATCAGCTGCTAATGTCACCAAACTTGCTAAAGGTTATTAATACAAAACAGCAAAACAATATTTATAAATAGAAACAGAAGTGAGGGCATGAAGATGATGAAATATGATCAATACTGAGGGCAAATTATCTGCATAGAAACCTTAAACACTGTTTAACCATCCAGGAGATGACAAATGTCTGTTGTATACAGCATACTAATCTGTTTTAGTTAGATACAGTGGGTCGTTCATATCTGCAGATGTTTGGTTCTGGAACCCCATGCAAATGACAAAATCTAGATGCTCCAGTCACACTGAGAAAATTGAGCAAATTTGCCCAAATAGTCTGAACTTGCACTAATTGTCTGTTAAGTTTAGATACGTAAGTTTAAACAACCTGAGTGCTGTGAAATAGAAGGTGCAAGTGAAATGGGGAGTGCTGCAGGTAGAGCTGTGAAATTTTGGAAGACTGCAGCAGGGTATGTGAAATTTTTTAAAAATACTTTTCTCAGTATACATGTAGATAAATCTGTTTGGGGCTCTTCAGTCTAGAAAAAAGGCGCCTGAAGGGGTACATATTGAGACATACAAAATTATGCATAGGCTAGATAAAGGGGTGTTCTTTTCCCTCTCTCACAATACCAGAACCAGGGGACATCCACTAAAATTGAGTGTTTGGAGAGTGAGAACAGATAAAAGGAAACACCTTTTTACCCAGTGGATAATTAATCTGTGGAATTCCTTGTCACAGGAAGTGGTGATGGCATCTAGCCTAGGTGTTTTTAAAAGGGGACTGTACAGATGGGGAGGAAAAGTCTCTCACAGGCTACAAGCCATGATGGGTAGTATAACATCCATACTTTAGAAGTAAGCTACTTCAGAATGGCAGATACAGGGGAGTGGGAACAAGAGGTAGGTATCTAGTTGTCTTGTGTGCTCCCTGAGGCATCTGGTGGGCCACTGTGAGATACAGGAAGCTGGACTAGATGAGCCTTTGGCCTGATCCAGTGGGGCTCTTCTTACGTTCTTAAATCCATTGATGTGGAGCCACCGGGTACAGCAGGCTCACTGTACAACAATTTACATGCAGCCATGGTATGACTGAGTTTAATTGCTTTGCAAGATTACTTCAGTAATGGTCCAGTCCTCCAGCTGATGTTCTAGCGCCTCTTCCACTGGCACTGATTGCCATAAAGCAGTCAGAGCAGTTGTAAAAGGTACTCAGGAAGTGTGGTCAGTAGCTTGCTGATGGAAAGGCCAGAGCTTTCCCTCCTGCATTGATGGCTGTCCTGCTGCCTATCAGAGCAGGTAATTTTATAGGGAAGATTGGGGGAAGGGCTGAACAGCGGCAGAAGGATTGGGTCTGGGAAGGAGGCAGGTTCTGTGGCTGTGGAGGCTACTGAATCCTAACCCCCTTGCTGGATCGGATCCTGCAGCACGAGTTCACACAGACCTGAGCCAGCTATTTTGCTAGTGCAGGTCCAAGTTGATCCTCCCCATGTTGCAAAGGCCCTGTGTAAGGGAATGCTTGTTTCCTTACCCAGACAAGACCTTTGCAACTACTCCTCGCATTTGCAGTTGTGGCAATTTTAGCGCTTCTGCATCAGTGCGGGAGGCGGGGAGAGGAATAGGATTGGGCTCTAAGTTTGAGATAAAATATCTAGGAGCATTATATTTTGTTTGAAATGTCAGAAGGACATATTTAGAATGACATGTATATTGGAACCCAACTGTTACGAAAATATTATGTGGGGCTTTTGATACCTTCCTCTGTAGAACCCTACTCTGCTGGAAAATCTATTCTTGATACTCTTTTAAGTTTCCAAAGCAGCTTCAAAGATGAGGTAAAGAATTGCTGTGTGAATGTGGTGTTTGCGATGTACAGTATTCTTGAAGTATATAGGTTAGCAGTTTGTGCAAGAAGCTTTTTTTCAAAATGAAATGTTTCATAAAATATAAAGCAATCAAAATTGAAACCATTTTGTAGATCATAGTGGAAGCAAGTGATTTTTGGATTAAAACCACATTCTACTGAGAGAGGTGTAATGAATGGATAAACATATTGGATAGCTTACTTTGTCCATTATTCACGCTATTCCAATTGTATAGTTTTAAAGAGAATATATGCTAAGTTCTAAAATAAGCATCATATGTTGATAAATTGGTGTATGACACATTAATGAGTTTTGTTCTTATTTATAAAGATCCAAACTGTAGATTTATTTATTTTTTTTAATATCCATTCTTCAAAATATTTTGCTACCTTGGGAATTCCTTTAAAAACCTGATAATGGTTGCAGGACTGAGTGACTGGTACATGATTGTGTTGATGTTTTCCCTTCTCCTGAGCCCAGTTTGAAATTCAGTTTTGCACACCAGGGATTGCCCTTAACCACTTACTGCTGTTTTGAGAACCCTGTACTCAAGTTAACTGCTTTCAGGCAGTAGGAACTTGAGGCCAGTTGTCATAGCTGCCTTACATTTAATAAACCGTAGGGATCTTAATCCCTCTCTTTCTGTCAGTCACTTTTATTGTCTCTTTTGTTTGTATATGTCAGGGAAAGTCAGTGAAAAATACTTCGTCATCTTTTTTTTATATTTAAGTTATTTAACAAGCCCACTTCTTTCCTGTCTGTCTACATTCTTTTTGTAAACTGATGTGTGATTCTAATATGGTACTGTGAATCAAAGATGCATTCAGTTTAGACTGTGTAGCTCAGTTCTTACAGTTTATAATGTTTAGACTTTATTAACACAAATAGTGCTGATTTGGTTATCTCTACGGCCTATGATGTGCCCAGTGTCAGCTTGGGAAAAAATGACCAATAAAATATTTTTGACCATTGATGGGTGGGGAGAGAAAATATGTGACTATATCAGCATGTAAGAGGAGAGGGTCGCTTATTGGTAGGGTGCATGCAGCATGTCCCAGGTTCAGTCCTTGCCTTGGTAGCTACAGTTAAAGGATAAGGGTGAAAAGACAGAGCTTGAGATGCTAGTAGTGTAGACCAGCGATCTCCAAACTGGAGACTGCTGCTGCCAGCAAAAGCTTCCCTGGCACAAATGGCACTTACTGTTCCGCCTGGGAGCCCCTGCATAGTCCTTCTACGTGCCTCCAATATTCCAGGCGCAATCTAATAATCTGCCCGGTAGTCTAGGCGCAAAGACTGCTGGGTCGGCAGAACCTGGAAACGGGTAGCCAGTGTGACTGTTGGAGGCAGACAGAGGGGCTTTGCAACAGCTCACGTGCGGAACACTAAGCGATGTTCACCTGGGGAAAGGTTAGGATGGGCACTGGATCTGGCCTGTGGGGCAGAGTCTGGAGTTTCCTGGGGGAGACCGTACTAGGCTAGATGGACCGATTGTCTGATTTAGGAGAAGGCAGCTGCATAGAATCACAGAGTTGGGAGGGACCTTTAAGATCCCCTTTACCAATGCAGGGGGCAATGGCAACCCCTTGTCAATGCGACTGTCTGCAGTTACGGCATCCCTGATAGATCCATCTTCTTAAAGATCTCCGACAATGGAGAATCTATCACCTTCCAGTAATGCTTATTCCTGGCCATCTAGATACTATATTTCTGTTGCTATGTAACTAAGTGGGGCATGGTAGAGGTACAGTATAGAGGTAGGTGATCCCTTACCCAGATATCCGAAATCCAGACTATTCCGAAATAAGACAACTTTGTCCAAGACTTAAAAAAAAAAAACTTCTATAGATAGAAGGTCTTGTGCTCATTCCCATATACAGGCTGTAAGTTTTATTCTCTGCTCTGTGGTGTGTGCCTATACAGACTTTGTTGAAATATGGGTAACAGTGAAAAGAGCAAGAGGGAGCATTTCTCCTTATATTTATGAAATTGTTCCAAAATCCAGAAATCCGGACACCTTCCTGTCCCAAGCAGTCCGGATAAGGGATAATCAAACCTACATACAATTATGCACAATGAAGAGCAACTATGCACAATGTTGAGCAATGTGAGACATCCTCTTTCTTTTCCCATGCACTAGAACATGCACTAGAACATGCACTATCTAATGAAACTGATTGGTAAGTAATTCAGGACAAACAAAAGGAAGCATGACTTCGCACAGACATGCAAAATTTATGTAGTTTGTTGCCACAACCTGTGATGCTTATCCCTGGGTAAGGGAAGAAATGTTCAGTAAGGAAACAGATGTTCCCTTAGCCAGAGGAGGACTCTAGAATTGCTACCCACACACACAGGATGCAGCACTCCACTGGCATGGCTGCATCTGTGGGATAGAACTGGGCAAGGTTGATCTTGACAAGGCTAGATATACATGGCATGGGTCAACAATTAAAATAGCCCCTGAAAATACAGGTTGTGTTCAGTTGTGCCTATATTGATGATGCTTTGCAGTCATTTACCATGTCTATTTTCAATACTTGGACCATTCTTCAGTTATTCCAATTTTTACATGCATTTTTCAGATATACAGGCAAGGCTCATTTTCAGTCCTGGCAACTGAAGTGTCGTGAGTTTTCCTTCACAGCCATTTAATTGGTCAGGTCTTTGTGCCTGCACCCAGTATTAGGGATAACCACTGAATGTGTAGTAGTCAGTTTTCATTGATATATAGCATGTAGCCTTAGAAAGAGGATGAATTTGCCTTGCTTCATGGCTGCATGCTGTTCACTTCAATTTTCCATTAAATGGCAATTTGAAGACATGGCTCCAGGCCGAAGCAGGAGAGAGTTATAAAAAGAGTTTCATTAACAGTTCGAAGTAACATAATTTGAAGCTGAGCAGGTTGCATCCCACCCCATTTTTTGTCCGCATTTCACATTTACTTGTAGATCAGATCACATTTCTTCTTGAGAAAGGAATAACAAGCTTTAAAGATCATGATTAAATTTATGTGATACGGGCAAAAGTTATGAGAATTAAATATGGGGCAGGTGAACATTTTGGTATGTCTCTGTGGGTTCATTGAGTGCTGGCTGAGAGCATTTAGTGCAACTTGTCCTACGGATTGCCAGTCCAGCCCACACAGATGCCCTGTTTGTCTGTGTGGCAAGCATATGTGATGAACACTCACAGTTTGCCCCGTATGCTATAGGGGCAAGATAAAGTGTGAATTTAGGGAGTTGCCTACCACTTTGCTTTTGTACTTTTTCTTTTTCAAGCTACTGATCCCCACATTTTTACTCCTATTGCAATGTAACAGAAAATGTAGAAAGCTTCTAGTCAGTCCTAGTATAAACCATTGCTTCTGCAAACAATGTGAGAGGAATGGGAGCAGCTCGAAGCCTCATTTCTCTTTTTTTCCAGCCATCAGAACAGCAGCGATAGGACTTCGCATAAGACTTGCTTCAGCTGGACTTCCATGCATTTCTGCAGTACATTTAGTGTACTCATGTCCTTCAGAAGGAAAAAACGTTAATTTAGAGAGAAGTTGTATTGTATAGCAATATCTTTGCAATCCTTTGTATGTCTGCCTGTTTTAAAGGCTAGCTTTCCTTACAAAGAGCAGCCCTAACAGTCTTCAAACCAGAACGATTTTATGTCATAGTGTCTTGACCTTTTCCTGGAAAAATATTACCTAAAAAGGAAAAAAAAGCAGCCTGAAATATCCTCTTCCTTCAGGGGTTTAATGATTCCAGCAATCATTGTCAGGTAACTATCCTTTCTGCTTAATTCGTTGTCAGGTTCCAGTTACAAGAACAGCATTGGGGAACACACAGCATATCTTGCATCCTAGCCTACAAGGTATATTTCTCCCCCATTAATCTTTCTTTCTATTTATTTCCCATCTATTCATTGTAGGTAGGCTATATTGACTTTTTGTAATATTATTTTCTTACACACAAATTTCAGAGATGCACAGAAGCAGCAATGGTTAAATTAATTATGCACTGCTTTTGTAATCAAATATATTTGATTGCTCTGCAGTTAACAATAAAAACACATTTAGAAACATGGAAACCAAACACAGAGCAATTCAACTTTCTACTAGCATCTTCTACACATATCGCACAGATTGGCTTGTAAAATCCATTTTTAAATCACATTTTAGATGTCTGGATGCTGCTGAAATAAAGCAAAATCTTTTTCATCAGGGTAGAAAAATTCAGAACGGAATTTATTTTTATGATACTAAATCAAAATTAACCACCCCTAATCATAACCACCAAAGTATTTATATAATTTGTTAATTGCAGTTCTGGTTCTCCTTTTCTCTCCAGTTGCCATGTCAGAGAAACAAAAAGGTTTGCAAACATGTACACATGTTGTACCACATTAATTAGCTTGCATTGTGCTCTAGCAGCAGGGATCTACACAAGGTGATCAAATTAAGTGTTAGCAACTGCTCTGTGAACAATTGAGTTTGCTTATACCATATAACCAAATAAGCTTCTATGGGTTTTTTTCCTAAATGTATCAGCTGATAATATAATAGATATTATTTAGGATTATTCTTCACACTTTGCAAAAGCATTTCTCTATAAAGTGTACTCTATGCTAGAATGAATCGCAGTAACATTGGATAAAAACCAACCCAGGAAAGAAAAACGAGGACAACTTCTAAGGCACACGTGACATATGTTTATTCTGTTCAGTGTATTTTGATTAGAAATCTTCAACACACATACTGTATTTTATTTCTACAGTACTCTGATGAAGACTTCTAATCAAAGTACACTGGGTTGAATAAACTGATACTTTCTCCATCTTAATGGCTTTCTTCCTTCATTCTAATGAATGGCAGTGAAATTAGTACATTTATTTTCAAATCTATGTTCCATCTGGTGTGTCAATGTGACCTGCCACAAAGAACAAGTCTACAAAATTAACCATATCTTCTTGTTAAGGTTGGCACCGGGTAACAGGGAAAAGAGAATAAGAGCTATTGCAAACCACAGCATAATGGAAAAATAAAAATGACTGACCGAACAGAGGTATTTATTTACTGAGTAGTTCCCACTTGGTGTAAATATCCTTCTAGATAAAACTTCCTAGTTTCAAGTTTGCTGCATAGGCGCTAACAAATTTGGAGCGCTTTCTGTACACAGAATGGGGTGGACTTCCTGATACATGGGGCAGCTGCTGTGTTTGTTAGCGCCTGTGCAGTGAATTTGTCTGAATAAGAAATGAAGTTCCTAAGAAGGCGACCTGAGTGATTCTGGTGACAGACTTGTGCTGAATCTAACAGATCATGCATGGCTTAGATTCCATCATGACTTTGATTCCGTTTTCAGGACTGTTCAGTGACAATGATAACAGCAAAGAGTAGGCCTTTGCCCCCGCCCTCTGCTACCATTGTGTCTGCCGAGAGCTGTTTCAAGTGGTGCATACCCTTATGTCTGGGTCCCAGGAGTGAGGCAGAGGATGTCTCAGTGGGCCTGCTGTGGCCAGTTTGGGAGCCACTTTGCACACAAAATCACATCTGATACAACTTGGATTCATGTCTGTCTGCCTGTGTTGAATTCTTTTCAGTTTATTCAGCCTAAGAACATAGGTTGGACCCTTGTGAGTGTAAGGACAACCACCTGCATTCTCAACTCCTGCCCTTCCTGCCTTGTAAAATCTTCTGGAGGCAGGTTGTAGTAGCTGAATGTCAGAAAACCATTGTAATATGAGGAATTCATGTGATTTAGACCCTTTGCCTCTCTGCCTCTCTTGCTCTCGAGCTAACAAGAACTGAGAGCTGTGGATTCACAGCTGTTGTTTTCTCTATGAGAGGGAAAGCACAACATAAATTATCTCACTGCAAAGTTTAGATCACAAAAGGCAGCTGCGGAGTGGGGAACACCACCTGCCTGTATAAGGAAGGCCATACATACATACATGCATGCATGCATGCATGCTTCTAAGATTCTGAAATCACCTGAAGGTATATCAAGCGCAAAACTTTTGGATTTCACCAGTGGACAAAACTGTACAAAAGAAAAGGCAGGACATCAACAGCTTTCCTTTTCTGAAGAGAAAGTGAGGTATAATAACTGTTGTCTTGGACTTCTAGCCTCAATTTTATTGCGCCTTGTGAAGGCACCTGAGAGAGTACCCCAGGGTATTGTGCCCTGGTTTTTAAAGTGAAAAACATGTCATCTGTTAACAGCATCATTTTTTTTTCTTTCGTGTTAAAAGGTTTAAACAAAGTGTGGTGAATGTCAGAGCAAAGTGAAATGTGAGCTACTGTACTGTGAGCTTTTATACTAGGTTATGTTTTCCCTAACACCATTTATTTTCCCTTAGCATTCTCTGCTCGGTTTGTTGTAATCCTCTTTGGTTGCCTTGGGTGTTCATGGGTTGTTGTTTTAAGAATTAGAAAAGGCCACTCTGGCTCGTAGAAATAACCCTTAAGCAAGGGTAATGGAAAAGGCAGGCTTGGCCCTTTTCATTCCAATAATGACACTTGATTTCAAGGTTGTCACGAACTGACATGTGGCTTTGCATTTCATGTAGCACCTGCTCGTTGTGACCAGGAGGCTTTCGTTTAATAGGACATTGTGGCCAATCGAGAGGCAGAGAGCAGGAATGCAGTACATGCCAAATCTGTGACTGAGGTAGGCTGTGGAACTTGGCACACATGACTGTCTAGAAGGTGTGAGAGACATCATCACTGACAGCTCCGAAACCACACGCTCCTTGCAGTTACTTCGGAACGACCGCTAAACGTATAGTAGCTCTTCTGGGCGACCTTAATTCACCCCATTATATATGTTTAAAATCTTATGTTTATCTTGCATTGTTATTTTTACCTTCTAATAGTTATTAGGCGTGTCACTTGATCTGATTTTATGGTTTAAATTTCAACAGTGCAGGTGATAACAGAGAAGAAGAAAAAGATCTTGCGTGCAAAGCATCTTGCAGTCACAGTCTGGCTTTGTTGCAGTTGTGGGGGGGGGGAGTGAGGACAAGGGGCTAAGCCAGAGGTTTCAAATCCTGCTGCTTCTTGCCTATACTTCTAACCGAATGCTGCAATCTGCATTGTAAATATTGCTGAATGCTGCAGTAGGTAAAAATATTCTTTGGATTTTGTTTTGGATTTTTGTTTTGAATTTTCGTGCTAATCTTTTGTGGCATGTGGTATGAATGATAATAAAGCCTTGTCACTTTAAAGAAATGCTGAGGCACAGCCAAAGGAAAAGCATATGGATATGTTGATAAAGCATATGGCCATCCATATGTAAAAAACAATAAAAATGAACTCATGGTTAGACCCCTGGGGTTCAGCATATGCAGAAATGTTAAATGGAACTTTGCCAATGAGCTGAGCATAAGTTCATACATACAAGGGAAAACAAGAAGAAAGCCAAACTCTTTTTTTATCCATATATTTGTTTAATTATTAAAGTAAATTTAGTTAACTGTATTTACATACCAGGCCGATTGTTGTGCATATTCAGTTGGTTCAGCTGAAAAGAGAATTGAATCGTTCAATTCTGAATCTTCTCTGCACAACTACTTTCCCTAAAAAGCCTACCTTCTTAAAATGAAGGTGTTTTGAAAACTGTTTTGGCAGATGTTTTCACTACAGTGACACGTGTGTGTGTGTGTGTGTGTGTGTGTGTGTGTGTGTGTGTTTGCTTATAGTTTCTCTAAACTCAGCACAGTTTTTTGGCTATTTTGTGTTTCTTTATTAGTGGGCGTGCCTCTATATTTCTGTTCAGAAATATAAAAAGTATATTATATAATATATAATATAAAAATAAAAATAAAAATCTTGAGCAGTTTATACTTGCATTTTTTTAAAAAAAATACTGTATTATAATAGAGAGTGCAGACACTTTCAGTTAAGACATTAGACATCATTAGGATAACTAATTCAGTATTTTTGAATCAGCTAACCAAACTATAAGGTGTCAAAAATGAGTTTGTACTCAATCCAGAGCCCTTCAGCGCGTGCAGTACAAGTGTACCACTCACGCTGGTGTCGTAAAAGTGCAGTACGGCATGTGCAACGTGGGTGATAACCTCTTACCGCCCATGCTATGGCACTGCTGACCCCTCACCACTCGGAGGTGGTGCTGTGATGTTGGTGAGAGGTAAGGTTACCCCTTACCAGTGTTGCAGGAATTCTGGGCAGGGCATGAGAGAGTTCCTGGGCAGGGGCAGGGCAGCCTTGCTACTGGGCAGACACAGCTAATATGTGCTTGGATTGCTCTGTACGTCACTGAAGGCAAATAAAGTTAAATAACACACCAGAAGGACAGCAATACCTGCTCTCATTATGAATTAGCTTGCTGGACCTCAGTAGCTTGGATCATGTAGGCTGATCATGTAGGTTCCTGAACTTACCAGGGTCATGGTGCAGTGATTCTACAGCTCCCCTGCTGGTTTCTGCAGCTCCCTGGAGAAACACTGCTCATGGTTTGGGAACCACTGTTCTAGTGAATTATCTAGTGGATCTGACATCCATGGATTGTGAACCAGCTCTGCCCCCAAGCCTTCTGACTGGAGCCTTTCTGAAGCCTGGAGAGGCTGCACTTGTCTGCCTGCCTGCCACCTCTGTAGGCTTCATAATGGATTTGGGCAGCTTTCTGAGGCTGCAGAAGGCCTCTGCAGAACTCAGACAACCGCCTAGACCAATTTAAATGTGACTTCCTATTTTCACTGAAACCTGAAAGTCATTTTTTGTGTTCTGAGCTACATTCTGAAGTCTGCAGATGCTATGGGTGGACATACATGGGCTCTGTGGGCTTCAGAATGCCTCCATGCCCCACCAGAGCTCAGCTATGGTCGGGAGTGGTGGCTGGAAGCCCCAGAAAACTAAAAATATCCACAGATTTGGATATATGCCGTTTTCTTTATCTGTGGGGGCTCCTGGAATGGAACTCCTGTGGATAATGAGGAACTACTGTGTTCAGTGTGGTGGATCACAAATTGTGCAAACTTGTCCTAAATTTGGAATTGTGAAGTCTGAAGCTGTTTGAAACTTTCTGAGCAACCAAATGTCAGACTAAGCTTCATCAGGGTCCAATCTACTGGGTGGGGAAAAGACTTTTTGCACTCTGAAAGAGAACTCTAGCACTGAGTATTTTCACAACATTCTGAATGGCTGACATTGTTTAGAAACTTCAGCAAATTGAAGCTCAGTCTTTAAGTTTGGGGGAAGCTTGTTGAAATTATTTAAAACATTTGAGAGGGATTTTTTTAAATGCCTGCTTGTTGCCTGAATATATAAACTTTTGGCATGCAATGCGGTCTTATTTACACCTTGATAAGGAAAAGATCAGTTTTTCAGCTTTCTGTAGTGCCTCCATTTTGCGTCCAGAGAAGGTTGGTAAATTATGCTGTCAAACATCGTTTATTAGGGAGGCAGCTTACCATGCAAAAGTGTGTCCAACTGTAAGTGTGAAACAAATAGGCAAATGACACTTTGCCCCAGCCCGTGACTGAAAAGCAATTGGGCAATGTAAACTTCATGTCACAATTTGTTTTGCTATTTGTTGGGTGTAATTAATCTAATATAGAGCAATTGTTTTTCTCCTCCTCTTTTTCCTCTTGAATTGGAAGCAAAATATAAAACCAAAGCCCAGATCCACAGCCTTAATATTGTTTTCACACTGAAGAAAACATCTGTCTTGACTTATTCAATATATTCAGTGTAATTTCTTTCAGGGTTTCAATTTTGAATACATGTCTTTAACAGCGATATCCTAACTGCTGCTTGAGCTGGCACGGCCATCCATGTGTTGGCTCAGAGTGTCGCAAACATGCCGTATGGCACATTTGCAATGACTCGTGGGCTGGCAGCTGCATCCATTACCGGCTGGCACTGGTACAGTGGTGCTGAGTGATGCAGAGGCATGGGGATGCGGTGTTTCTGAGCAGGAGGAGGTGGAATGGGGTGAATCAGGTCCAAGAGGGGTAGGATTGGTGGAGCAGGCCTCCACTGTATCCTAACCCCCCTGTTAGCCCACCTTATGTTACACTGGGCTTCCTGGATTTGTGCCAGCCAAATAGCTGGTGCGGATCTGAGATGCCCCATAAGGGTGGCTGGGGCATATGTCCCCTAACCCCGAAGAGACTTCCACTGCCTCCTAACCTGTGTTGGATTCAGTCCAGGCTGTGCAGCCTGGCTCAGCCAGCACAGGTTTGGATTGGGCTGCAAGAGTAATGGGAGTTACTGAATTCAGGGGAACTTTATTCAGAAAAAATACATATGTGTAAGATCAGGTTGCAAGAGTCACAAATCTTTGTTTTTATACTGCAGAGTAAGATTGTAAGTTCTGAATTGTCCAGAATAAATCTTTTTTTCTTTTTTTTCTTTTTGGGTGGCATAGCATATCAGAAATTTCTTGGGCAGCCCAATCCTAAACTGCCTGGCCCCTATAGGCACATGGTGGGCACTGTGGCAGCTGTACAGTAGGAGGCTCCTTGAGTGACAATGTAACTTTCCACCAAGTGGCTCCATGGCAGCTCCTCTGGGCGCTGGGGCCTGGGCCTGGGCTGGTGCCAGTGGTAAGTCCTTACCACTGGCACTAGAAGTGCCTTATGGCACTTTTATGACAATGGCGCCAGTGGTAAGGACTTCCCGCCAGCGCTATTGTCGTTAGGATTGGGCCCTGAGATTGGAAGAGATGAGTTTGTAAATATTTGTAGCTGGTTCTGGTGCAGCATTATGCACTTGTTCTGGAATAACAGGTGAAATGAAAACCATCCCCCCTCCAAAAAAAAAAGCCCAGCAAGTAAGCAACTAGACAGCCCCATTGCTGTTGCACTTGCGGACAGGACTTGCAAAAACAAAAAAACAAGCTATTTTTTTTTTAAAGCCTTCAGCCTCTAAATCAAGAGTGCTGACAATGCAATGTTGGCACCCGGTTTCTGGAGGTCCTGAGTCAAAGTGCTGCTCTGGACTTCTAAGGCTGCTCCTTGTAATGCCAATGTTATATTTCAGTGTTATTCAAACTGTGGGTCGCCACCCATTTGGTGGGTCGCAACCTGATGTCAGGTGGGTCGCGGAAAGCTGGGAGCAGCCATCTTGGAAATGGGAGACCTTACTCTTGTTCTGTTCCTTTTGTGAGTGTTTAAAAGTTTCAATTTTCAAGTGAGGGTTTTATTTATTTATTTATTTATTTATTTATTTATTTATTTATTTATTTATTTATTTATT
>JAJKFI010000050.1:9819000-9860524 GCA_029204185.1 Lerista edwardsae
ATTTATTTATTTATTTATTTATTTATTTATTTATTTATTTATTTATTAGTTCATGGCTTTTACATAATATTTTGTCCTGATCTTGTGTTCTGTCAGGGATGTTTCATGGTTGTATAACTGCTGCAGTCCAAGAATGCCGTTTTGCATTTCAGGAATGTCATTTTATTATGTTACAATGACAGCATGTCCTGCTTGATGATGTCACTTCCTGCCATAACATCACTTCCAGATTAATGCCATAACTTCCGGTGGGTCCCAACATGAGCAAAATTCTAAAAAGTGGGTCCCGGTCTAAAAAGTTTGAATACCACTGGTGTATTGGGTACTACCATTGTTATTGACACCAAATTTGGCCTGTGGGCCTTGTGGACATGAACTTGACAAGTGTCTAACCTGATATCACTCCTGAGAGTAGAGCTAGAGAACTTGCAAGGGAATCCATCTAATTATTTAGAGAGCAAACATATGGATACACAAGTGTTTACGAATATTAAGTGCTTATGCTGCATAAGTCTGCACACAGAGAATACTTGAATTTTTTCAGTTGCTGATCAAGACGAAAATGTGTTAAGAAAAATCACTATTTACTAGAAAATAGCTGAAAGTCAGCAAAAACTGGGATCTTGAACTGATAGAATATAAAATCAGCCTGAACATTTGACATTCCCTGTAGAACCATAATTTATAATGTGCTGGTATTACTCGTTCTAATAAATGATTTCGAAAGCCTCTAAGAGCCTCTTTACACAAACAATATATTTGCTACCACCTGAGATTACTTAGAAAATAGTGCCTATCAATTTTCCTCATCTGTTGTTGGCCTGCGAGAGTATTAGAGGGATTTTCTTCCATTTTATTAAAAAGAAAGTTGATCATGGATGCAGCACATAAAGGCATTTCCTTGGGACCAAAGCATTTGTTACAATGCATGCATGTGCTAATCTATTTGTGTGTGCTTCCCT
The DNA here is from genome assembly GCA_029204185.1 of Lerista edwardsae. Lineage (NCBI taxonomy): Eukaryota > Metazoa > Chordata > Lepidosauria > Squamata > Scincidae > Lerista > Lerista edwardsae. The sequence goes on from JAJKFI010000050.1 coordinate 9,819,963, forward strand.
TCTACAAACAGCATGGTGGGAAGAACTGAATGGGGCAAAAACCAGAGCAGGCAATACAGGAAAAAATGCCCCCACTATTCTGAACCTTTAAGGGATACAGAGCGGGGAAGGCAGCAACATGATCCCCAGGATTTCGATCACAAAACCGGAAGTAGGTTCTGATTGCTATTTTTAGCTTTCTGAGGCTTGGGGAACCTTGCAGCGGCGTCTGAGGGGCTCCTGTAGTCCACTGAGGCTAGAACCCATCTGTAAGTTAAAAAAGACCCCCTTCTCCCTGGCAACAGTGCAGTCCTGTGGTTTGCATCACTCCCTTCCCCTGCAAAGACTTACAGTAGTTCCCAAACTCCCTGACATAGTACTTGAAAGGATTTGTTGATTGTGTGAATGTGAATCTACATAGGAAAATGCAAAGTCAGCTTTTAAAATATTTGAAAATAGGGCTATGGCATATTTCATCATCCTTAGAATGCAGTCTTAAGTATCTAAGCACCTAGGTATAGCTTCATAAAACAGAGTTTGGAGAAAGCTTGGAGGTATGAGGCAGACTGTTCGAATGTTAGGAAATGCTTAGGAAATGCTTCCTATGTGCAGGACTTTATACAGCAAGTCCTCACTTAAAGTTGTTGATAGGTTCTTGGAAACTGCAACTTTAAGCAAAACGACTTGCAATTAAAACAATTTTACAGTAGGGTAATTGATGTATGTAATCAAGAGTTAAGCTCCTACCCATATTTCTGATCACAACAACATCACCAGACTTCTAAATAGACCCAAAACATTTCAAACATTAAATACTGAAATAAGAGCTTTCCAGGCCAGAGAAAATTGAAGCAGACATGGGGAGTTTATGCAAACTCCAGGCAGTGGCCCTGGGTGCAAATCAATTTCTTTTTCTTATCAACTTTGTAACGAAATGACATAAATGATTTTGAGTGAGGCTTTGCTGTATTTCTCTGTGGGAGCAATCCTAACCTGGAGTTAGGCTGGCACAAGTCCTTTGTGCTGGCCTAGGAATGTCGCAAATGCACTATAAAGTGCAGGTGGACCATTCTTGGAGTCAGGGAGGACGGCACATGTCCATTAGGTTTTGTCCTCCAGGTTAGGATTGTACTTCATCTTGTTGGTATGGGCCCCATGTTTCAGCCTGACAGGATTGTTTTACATTTTGATTCTGTATTCCAGGGTGTTTGCTATTTTACAGTGTCATGTAATATACAGATTTAATAAGCATCCCTTTACTCTATTGTCCAGATCATTTAAGATAGAGCCCAAGACAGACACTTGTGATTGTCTGCTCAGTGATGTGGAGCCGTGAATTAATGCACACTGGGAGCAGTTATTCAGCCTGATCTGAATCCATCTAATGTAAAATTTGCACATTATATTTTTTCTTGTGCATGTAGGTTCAAGACCTAGAGTGTCCCATATCTTTCAAAATATCAGTAAAGTGAGCCTGATGTCTGTGCAATGAAGGCAGACTAGATAGTGCTTCTTTTACCAAGTGCTTTATACTTCATATGGTTCCATTTCATGGAAATTCAATTCATTTAAATGTCTTGTGGGAAAATTGAGGTACTGGTAATCTAAAACCACTTTTTAATATTAAAATAAACTTTATAATTGAAAGTATATGACCAAGATTCACTGACCTTGAGCTTGCCTTGCAACCTTTTACCTCTGTTATGCATTTTCCTACTGAAGACTGACAGTTATATGTATTGTTTCTTTTTAATGCTAAAAATCACCAATCTAGATTACTGTGGAGTGGATTTGATTCTCAGATCTGAATTTATTGTGGTTGGCATGGTTTTTGTGATGAAGGAGCATGAATTCATAGGTAGCTTTTATTTCACAGATGACAATGCAGAATGGCATGCATGAAACCAGTTGTTCTCCAAAGTAGTGCTTCGCTTGGGGCAGGTTAGAAAGTGGTAACATAGTGTGATAATTAACAATAATTGTGTTAGTACAAATGTCTTATCTGGTCATTTCAGGCAAGCTTTGGCATGATTAAGCTTGAAGATCTTTTGGCCCAGAAGTACACATGTTCAGGAGAACCTTAGAGAGAATATGCTGTAATGCATTCTGCTGAAGTTTAATTCTAGCTGAGCGCAAATTATTTGCAACAGAGCAAATTGAGTGATATAGTCCAGAAAATCAAGAAAAATTTATGGAAAATGGAGTGGATTTCCTGACATGAAAACATGTTTTATGCAATTAATTATATGGGAAGACTAAGTAGAGAAAAATCCCCACACTGAGCTGCCTTTTACTTTGTGATCTCTATTATAAAATTTGTTCAGTCATATAAATCCATGAAGAGTCAAAATTCTGCATTGCTGAAAAAAGCACACTGCCTTGCTGGAATAAAACATGGGCATTAATAATACAATCTAGATCTAACTGTCTACTTAGAGGTCCTGAATATTGTTATGCCATTTTTTTCCACTGGAAGTTATTGTTTTATTACACAGCTAAGGGATATGGAAATCAACTTACAGCTTATTTATATAGCTTCTCTGTATACTCACTCAGGTATATAATGGAAAAAGCATCATCCAATAAACATTATAGTCTTACACAAACATAAAGATAAAAATCTAAGTGCCATCTTAAAAAAATAAAAGCAAACTGCAGAATAAATATAGTTCATCAAAACCATGCCTTAAGAAATTTAAAAAGGTATTTACATTTTAAAATACAGGTGCCCCCCCCCCCAGATTTGTGGATCCAGTATCTGCAGCTTCACTTACCTGCAGATCTGCCCCACCCCCACACCCCCACTGATGATGTTTATTTGTTTTCCGCTAAGAACATATTTATTCATTTTACATGTCCCTATAAGCATGTAGTCTTATTGCAGGAAGGCTGCAGGCCTCTCAAATGCTTGAAAAGACTTAAATCAAACGCTAACAAGAAGCAGTTAACTTTCCTGTTAGTGTTTGATCTACTCTTATTGCAGTGTGCTATTTTCACACACTGCTGGTCTGTCTGCCTCCTGGACCCTTCTGTGCTATCTGGAAGCTTGTGCTACAATCACACTGCCCTTGGCAAGTGCCTCACAATTCCCCAGGGTGTCGCGACACACAGGATTGGGAACCGCTGTCCAGGTTTCTGTGACTAAGAGCATGGCAGTGTGCTTTAAGCAGGGGAGGAAGAAGTAACACATGCAAGTTGCATGTTCATTATAAATGGGTAAAAGTTTCTGGACTCAAAAATAGCTATTGTTGTTACTTAACTATATATTACCACTCCTGGAGCCCATAATGCTCACCCAGCTCAAGTTTCTGTGGTGCCTGAGTCCAAGTTTTTCCTCCCTTCCTCTTGTTTTCTTCCTTTTTCCCTACACCACCACCATGCTTCCTCTTCCTTGGCTGTAGTGGATCTGTTTTCTATTGCTGTTGCTGCTGTAGGAGTGACAGCAGAGATCCATTGTTTGTATGCTAGGAGTGACCAAGCTTAAGGGAGGGAAAGGACTGGGTCCTTTCACGTCCCAAGGAGGCTGCTTGATGTCAGCAATTATCGGCATGAATTGAGCTGCTCTGGCTGGGAAGGCCTTCGGAGGGAGGGGTCGCAGAGAGAGACCCAGGAAGCCAATGCAGACCAGGGGATGGATGCATATTGCCCAGAGGATATAGGGGAAGTGAACAAACTTGGAATGAGACTGTATGGGTTTCCAGTGTCCTTTTCTAACTAGGGCCAGGTCACATAGTTTTGGCACTTCTGTGATAAAGGGAAAAACTGCTGAGTTGTCCTTTTTTTTCCAGCACTGGGTGAGCAGACCTGTCCGTTCCCTTCATATAGCTGAGCTGCTCATCCACTTGCCCCCACTGCTGTCCATCCTCACTCTCATGCTCTTGGCCTGGTTGTGCCAGTTGGCCCTTACCCCATATAGCTTGGGACAGAGTTCAAGGATTCTCCTTAGGCCTTGGGTAGACAAGACAAAGGATGGAACAGTCCTGGCAGTTGGTGAGTTTTGCATTGCACACTGTTATCCCCCTTTTTGCCACAGGGAGTGTTATATCCTTGGAGCAGGAATGCCAGAGAAGTGGGAGGATGGAGAAGGCACCTGTGATGCATTCTGCTGCTGCTGCTGCATCAGTGTGAGGCATTTGTGGGAGGCTGTGACCAACTCCCCCGGATCAACTGAGGTTGAGGCTCCCTCTGGATCTACTCAAGCTTCTTATGGATCAAGCTCCTAATGGATCAAGGATATAAAACAGTGGTTCTCAAAGTCCTCTGTGGGAGGAGGGAACCACCTACATCTTTGCGGGACTGGGGTTGCAGTAGCAGTGCGATCCCCAGGATTGTGTTGCTGCTGCGGATGGGAGGGGGATTTTTTACACTTACCAGCCTCCAGCACTGGAGTCCTGGAGGGTCCTGGGGTTTCTGAGGAGCCATGCAGAGATCTCCTCATGCCTCCAAACACGTTTTAAAAAAGAAAAAATGGACACTTCTGGTTTTTGCTGTGAAACCAGAAGTGCCTTTTTTTCTTTTTTAAAACGTGTTTGGAGGCATGGGGAGCCCTGCGCAGGCTCCCCAGACCCTTAGGAACCCCCGCAGGACTCCGGTGCTGGATACTGGTAAATGTTAAAAAAAAAACCTACCCTCCTTCTCCTGGGCAGTTACTGTCTTCCACTCCTAACCCTAACCCTTAAAGGGGTAGAGAAAAGTGCCTCCCTGGCTGGTGGGTCATGACCTACCAGTTTGGAAACTACTGATGCAAAATATTAAATTCCTTCTCTTCCTTTCATTATATTCATTTTTACATTTTCCTGATTTTTTTGTATATTCTGGGTAAATATAAAAACAAAGGAGATAAATGTTTCTGATTCCAGGTTGTATTTTATTTAGTTTTTCTGGTTTATAACCTTTTATTTATTTATTTATTTATTACCTCACCTGCTTCTTGTGTGCGATGATTGGGAGATGTTCTTGATTACTTTCAGGACCAGTTGAAGCTGTTAGGCTGGCTGAGGGAAGCCAATAATGCCAGCCTTCGCTCTGGCAATGTGGCTCCTACCTACGTGCCCTTTAGCTTATGCCTTCCTCTTTGGCTCTTTAATCAAAATGGAACATGCAGAGCATGCTGAGGTCACTCCCAGCGCATTCTGTATTGCTTGTTTTGAGCCATGGAAGCAGAATCAGCGCATTCCGATCCACAGAGAGCAGCAGTCCACTCTTCTCTTTTCTTACCTTTCTCCTTCCACCAAACAATGCTCCATTGTTTTTTTTTGTTTTTTTAAAAAACTAGTAGTGAAAGAGCAAAGTGAAACTAACCAGATAGCTGTGCTCTGAGGTTTGGAATGCAACAATCTCCCTCCTTCCTCCACACAGGCTCCTTAAACAAAAGGTACACAGGGATCAATCCCAATATGCTCTGCATTTCCTGCTTTGGTTAAAGGACCTGCATGGAGGAGGAACCACTAAGAAAGTTGGTAGCAGACTGGAGGGAGGTGGTGGGCATTTGTCCCCCCCCCCATCTGCCAGCCGTGCAAATAATCCAGCTTGGCTCTAATATCAACAGATCTACTTAGAAAATCCTGTCACTTAACAAGAAAAAATCTCTATAGCCACTTCTTTTAAGTAGACTTTGACCTGATTGACTTCTCAAATGATCTCCAGAGTGCTCTCTCAGAGAGAGAGAGAGAGAGAGAGAGAGAGAGAGAGAGAGAGAGAGAGAACTTCTTTCATCTTATTTTTTCTCTTGTCCTTCCGTTCTCCACATTGTAATGGAAATTCAGTGAGGGATATGAGGATGCTGGTGTACAATCTTTCACCTCTGACAACATGTACTGTAAGCTGCACACAGCTGTCATGATAATGACAAGTCTGGTGCACCAGGATAATTGGGTACTTGAAGAAGATTCATAAGGCAATATGCTGCACAGCACTGTGTTATGCCCTGGGGCAAGGGGAAAAAGAAAGAGGGTACTGGATAGGTTCAGAAATTTGCTCTTGATAAATAATAATCTAGTTAGATGATACAGTGATGTGATTTGGTTTGTCTGCAAAGTAGCTTCCCTTACATTCTTTTCTGACACAGAATTATTTTTAAGGGTTCCAGAGTTGTCTTGTACTACATATAAAATTGGATTCCATTTTACAAGCAATGGAATCAAAATATCCCTGTGGAATGACTCTCATATCTATTCGAAGCCTTCTGAGATGAGGAAGTTTGACACGTAAGCAAATTCAGTAAGGCTAGCGCCTGACAGCTCGTTATTAAGAAACAGCAAGGACAGACTTTATTAGTGTAGCATATTGTCTCATCTGCAAATTAGTGTCTTTTGTTTGCTTGTGACAAGTTCTGCCTGATTTTAAGGAATCTGTCCTTGGATGCTAAAGGGGATCACACTTCATGACTGTCATGTGACTTATGCCTAAGTATGATCCCTTGCCAGGATCATACTTCTGTTAAGAACATTATTCAGCTTTATTGACCATATTTATCACAAACCATTGAGTAATTTCAAAGGCAAGATTTTTATTTCTGGTGACCAGTTACTACATTAATGATAAACACAAATATTTGTTATTTATTCAATTTTTTTCAACTCCAAAGTTGAACAATGTGGTTTAGCAAAATAATACTTAATAGAAGATAGGGAACAAAGCTTGAGAAGTGGCTTATTGAGAAAAGTGCAGTTTGATTCTAACCACACTGATACCAGTGATACACTATAGAATATCTTCCTTATTGGAGATCCAATTCTTGATTTTTTTTGTTTTACTTTTTAAAGATGCAGCATGTAATTGAAGTCAGCACATCATTCACTTGTAGCAGTGCTTCTCAGGGTGCAATCCTAACCTGGAGTTAGGCCGGCTGAAGTGCAAGTCCATGTGCCAGCCTCCCTGACTCCAAGAGTGTTGTAAACACGCTTTATGGCACACTGGCAACACTCCTGGGCCAGCACAAGTAACTTGTGCAGAGCTAACTCCATGTTAGGATTATGCTTTCAAACTGTGGGTCAAGACCCACTGATGACCTGATGTCAGGTGGGTCGCAGAAAGCTGGGAGCAGTCATTTTGAAAGCTGCAGACTTTACTCTTGCTTTATTCCTTTTGTGAGTGTTAACAGTTTGCGTTTTCAAGTGAGGGATGTTTCATGGTTGTGCAATTGCTGGAGTCCAAGAATGTCAGTTTGCATTCCAAGAGTCAATTTATTACGTCACAATGATGGCACTTCCTGCTTGATGATGGCACTTCTGGCTGTGATATCACTTCCAGGTTAATGACATTACTTCCAGTGAGTCTTGACACAAATACCATTCTAAAAAATGGGTCAAAGTCTAAAACGTTTGAGAACTGCTGACTTACAGTAAATATTGTGCTTTTATAAACTGTCCTAAACTGGATCTTTGAAACCATGAAGTTCCCATGGATAACCAAAAGCAATGTAGCAATGACAACACTTGAAAGCAGAAGATAGTTTACTGTCACCTGGGAAAGGTCATATGCTTGAATATGCTTCCAGCATTATCAATTTGCACTATTACGGAAAATGAAACTTGTATTGAGACAGACTGTGATCCCCTTGAGACTAATGAAGTTGATATGCTCCATAAAGCAAAGGATCATTTTTCAAATCACCTAAATCGTGAAGTGGACTGTGCTCTTTACCCTTCAGAAAAGTAACAAACACAAGTATAGCTTACTGTGCAAAACTAAGCCATCTTTTTGCTTACCATCTTCAAAATATGGAAAAGCACTATATGTCAGTCAGGTTCTCCATTACTTTGTTCACTGATGTAAAAGAAACTGGTTAACCATAGATATCCTCTGTATGTTATATTCTGTATTGCATAGCTCGCATTAGTGCTTAATTTTAATTTGTAAGCTCTCGGTTGCTTTGGTTCGCAACCGTCCACAGGACCATGAAAGCATGTGAAGTTGTTGCAAAGGTAAAATGTGAATTAATGACCTAGTAATTCACAGTACCTCTCGTGGAAAACGTTGTGGGTGTTTGATAATGTGGGGGCAGCAATCCTTATTTTCAGCTTCATTGTGCATATCACTTTGTTAGCCATGTGTTCGTTCTCTCTCTCTCTCTCTCTCTCTCTCTCCAGAATAAGTAGAAAGGAGTTTGTTAGCGTTCTCTGGACAATATAGAAAGAAAAGTGTTTCAGTACTAGGACATAAATCTTCTTGGGGCCAAACTGCAAATTATACCAAATACATAGTTAGGCCCTTTGTTCTTGGGTTTTTACCCCCCAAAATTTAAGAAAAGCTTAGAGGGGATAGTCAGGATCTGAATCACGCTGAGTCACCCCATTCATGAGGCCAACTGATGCAGTCACCTTAGTCAGCAGATTTGTGAGGAATAGGCCCATCTCTGTTCACCTACTTGCCTCCACTGCTCCTCCTTCCCCTTCCAGTCCCTGGATTAGAAATGGAAGAGGGGGACAGAGTGGAGAGGAAATGTGGTCGAGAGGAGAATTCTGAGCTCGAACACGACAGCATTGGTTTTCAAACGTTGTAGCACTGGGACATACTTCTTAGCATGATAATCTGTCTAGGACCCACTGGAAGTTCCGTCATGGCTGGAGGTGCCATTATTGTGACGCCAGAGCTGCTGCTTTCCTGAGAGTATAACCATAAGCCTCAGTCATTTTCCAATAGCAAAGTGAATAAGAAAGAAAAAGCCTATTTACAGCCTTGACACAAGCACAACCACTACACTGTCCTCCCCCTTTCCAGCATCCCATCTTCCCATATTTTCGATATGGCTGCTCTAGGTGTTTCACGACCCACATGAAATTGGGTCCTGACCCACAGTTTGGGAACCACTGCACTAGGGAGTGGAAGGACCCGAGGCTGGACCCTCATCAGGCAAGGGGCAGTGTTTGGCATGCCATCTTAGGTGTCAGGAGATATTGGGCACCCCTTAGGCCCATGGCATAGGCATGAGTGGGTTTTTTCCTCCACCACAGTCCGAATCTTTCTTCGCCTTTCTGTGGCCTCTCTTTCCTGTTTGCATCACCATAGACTTCCTCCTTGGGAGAAATGGCAGCTGCAGGATGCGTATATATGTGCATACTTCGGGTATTATACCTGAAGCACAAGTTCCTTGTGTCACTTCTGTTGGTACATCTGTGTAGTTTTAAAAGCTTCCCTAAGACAATACAGGCTTTATGAACTGATTCAGTAAACTGATTCAATATCCATGGTTTCAGTTATCCACGGATACCATGGATGCTGCAATGCCTATTAAAAAGATAGGGGAACAGTAAACAACTTGCTTTTTTTTAGCTTGTTGCAACAAAACCACGGATGTTCCCCTATCTTTAAAAAGGTGACCCCAATATCCCCGGTTTCAGGTATCCACGGTGGGGTTCAGAACAGAACCCCAGCGGATACTAGGGCATGCCTGTAAGTGTAATCTTGGTACTTTGTCATTAGAAGTGAGTGAACATTTCCCTGTTTTGAAATGGATTAGAAATAAATAAATTGCAGATCAATTTATCCCAAAATTGGGAAATTGCTTGACTATTTTTCAGGCAATCGAAATTTCATATAACCCTTCCTTCAACCCATGGCCCCTCAATCCTCCTAACAACCATCCATGCCTACTCCCGCCAACCCCTACCTTTTCAAACTTCGTCTAACTGGCAGGTACTTCCACAATAATAGTAATAAAAAAACCCTCTTTCCCCCTCTCCCTCCTCTATTACCTGGCATCTGGGTGTAGCAGTGCAGTAGCACCCAATACCCCAGTAGCCCATGGTAATGGAATTTTCCCAAAAACTGCTGCAATGACAATAACCTTTAGGAAAACTGTGGTTCCTCAGGCCTGCGCACAGTATAGTTTCTTCGATGCTGCAGGCCAGAACAGTACAACACATTTTCTGAATGCTCTAGCAGGTAAAAGAAAGAAGGAGGTGGACCAAGTAAGGGGGAGAGAACGATTGAAGTTTTTCAATTCTAGATCTTGACATAGCTCACTTTGTGCTGAATACTCCAGAAATGTAATATGCAACATTAATTTACAGAAAGAAGGGTTTTGGCTAACTGGCTGGTATACTAGGGTATGGTTACAATCTTACTATTCATTCTCCAACCTCCTTTATGCTTAGTGACAGTAGTTGCCCAGCAGCTTGCTTTGCATTATCTAAGGCTGGCTGGTTTCCACATTTCTTCATGCTGCCAGCCTATAGCATTAGATTGTATCTAAGCCATATGGGTAAAATAAGTCCCTGATAAGCTGCTTTTATGTGAAAATGAACTGCATCAAGTGAAGTAATCTGTCATACTGGCCCTTCATTTTTAATACATTGAATGAATAATATGTTGCGTTTAAGACCTGAACGCTTGCTTATTGGGACTTAAGATCCCTCTATTTTCTGTCTGTCATGGGTCTTAAAAAGTCTTTTCAGATGTTTCCTTATCTCCCGATACACAAAATCAATTTTTTCTACTTTTTCCTGTGTGAAACCATTACTATATAGTCACAGAACTGAACTGAGGAAATAAGACCTTTAAGCAAATATATCATGCATTAAATATTACATGTTCACTGTGACCGCAATGTTCAATCACCAGGACCACTCCTTTCTGCATCCATTCCCTTTCTCCATCCCAAATCCCTTTCCTTGCCTCACTCATCATGCATTCAACCTGTTCTATGGATTGTATAGAATATTATTATTAATTAACAGTTGGTTAAACAAGAACAACAGCAACTTGTTGTAGGGATTCTTCCCTTAGAGCTATTACCATGAATATACAATGTAGGAGTAGTTGTTTCTAATTCTATGGAACAATACTAGGGGCAATAAATTGTATATCTGTAGCTAAATGAAGTGTGTGTGCGTACACATACACGCATGCTGCAGAATTATTTGACATTACCATAGTTGAATATATGGTACAATATTACAATTAAATAATTTCCTTAACTATTCATCAGGCAATTTATTTTACTAGGAAGAATATTTTGTTATTGCTACTACTTAATATTAGCTATTAACTAGTTGACTTTTATAGTTCATTTTAACTATCACTATTATAATTTATCCTAGATTTTTATGCAGTCTAGTGCTGTGCCGGTTTTACTCTAAACTCTGGGAGTCTTCATATCATCTAGCTTTCAAGAAGATTGCTTGGAGATCTTCCAAGTGATTTTTGATGTTAGTTACACTGATCAAGAGATGCAGAAAAGGTTAAGACAGAGAGTTGGCTACAATGAAGACAAACTTCTGTTGGTTTCCACAGGATACTTGCATCATGGAGTGGTCTGTGCATTAATCATCTGCCTATTATCTATCTATTTTTCATTTTAAAACCCTTATACTTCACCTTTCCAAAAACGCAAGGCAGCTTATAATACGTGATAACATAAATATAAAAATACAAGGTTACAAAACATAAGTTTTAAAAAATTAAAATGCGAAACATGCTTACAAAGGAAGAGCAACACATGGGGGCGCTTCATGAGGATGACTCAATATAAGCAGCAACATTTCAATTTAAAATCACGGGTTTATAATTAAAAAGGGTTTATAATTTAAAAAAAACCTAAATAAAAAACTCTAAGGTAGTAAGCAGCATGCAACAAGCTAAAAATACTGACTAAGCAACAAAAAAAAATGGCAGGCAGATGCACAGTAAAAGAACCAGACCATTTGGAAACAGCTAGGGCAATGTTTCACTGTGGATTGGGACCCACTTGGTGGGTCGTGACCTGATATCAGGTGGGTTGCGGAAAGATGGGAGCAGCCATCTTGGAAGCTGCAGACCTTACTCTTGCTATATTCTTTTTATGCGTGTTAACAGTTTGAATTTTCAAGTGAGGGTTTTTTTAAAATTTTGTTTTTACTTGTTTTTATACAATATTTTGTCCTAACCTTGTTTTCTGTCAGGGATGCTTCATGATTGTGCAATTACCGCAGTCCAAGGATGCCCGTTTGCATTCCAGAATGTCACTTCCAGCAATGACATCACTTCCAGGTTAATGACATCACGTCCAGTGGGTTCTGATATGAATGCCAGTCTAAAAATTGGGTCTCGATGCTGAAAGGTTTGAGAACCACTGAGCTGAAAACCTCCCTAGAGCTGATGAAAAGGGACTTCTGGTTTTTCCAAAACCAGGAAGTGCCTTGCTGACAGCTCTAGGGGGATTTTCTGAGGCTCAGAAAGGCCACAAACTGCCTCTCTGGCCTCAGACCACCTCTAGACACAATCAGAAGGCACCTCCGATAATGTCTGGAGGTCAGGTGAAAGACCAGACCTGTGAATTCACTTATCTGCAAGCGGCATCTACTGGGAGGTTCCAAGAAAAGAACTCCCCATGATGTCTAATTTGGAAATTAGGACAAAATTTGGGCTCAGTAAATTAATATTTACTGCATAAATTTGGGCTGCATATAAATTAATATTGAAACACTTCTTGCTCCCTGTCATGTCTACTGGTATTTTGTTAACTGCATGAATTGCTTTTCCATCTCCTTTTTTAAAAAAGAACAATGGGCTGAAAGGAACACATACATTGAAGGAATGCTAGTGTTGAAATTGGGAAGTGATCAGATAGCAATGTCTAATATATATTAGAAAGAATCTACTGTATCTTAGTGTTAAACTTGCAGTTTTACTTCCTTTCTTTGGAGATGAGTATACAGTATGTCTCTGCTACATAGCAGACACATCAAAGCGTTGCTGACATGATGTAGCTGTGATCCTGTGCCCTCTTAGTAAAAAGGTAAAGGTTTCCCCACGACCGAATGGTCTAGTCGTGACCGACTGTAGGGGGCGGTGCTCATCTCCGTTTCAAAGCCTGTGAGCCGGCGTTTTTGTCCGATCATGGTGGCCAGCATGATTCTACGCCGTAGCGCACGGAACGCCGTTACCTTCCCACCAAAGTGGTCCCTATTTATCTACTTGCATTTTAGGTGCTTTCGAACTGCTAGGTTGGCAGGAGCTGGGACAAGCAACGGGAGCTCACTCCGTCACGCAGTCTCGAACTCCCAACCTTGTGGTTGAAAGCCCAGCGACAGCGGATTAACTCGCTGCGCCACCACGTCCCACGTCCCACATTGCCCTCTTAGTAGCAATGAAGAAAAGGATAAGAAGAAATACAAGAGCCAACACTGCAACACATAAACCTAATTGCCATACACCAGTCACATTAGTCAAGTGTAGAAACAATCAATCGACGCATAGTAATAGAAGTATGCTCCATAATATCACACATTAGTCTACACCTTCTTCTACACATAGTGCATTAAGAAATATCTGGAAAGAGTCCATGGCATAGTGACACTAAGCAAAGGAGTATTTAAAAGTGAGACAAAATGATGCACTTTGTATGTGGAAGTAAAGTCTATTGGAAATGATCATGATAAATGTGCTTTCCTGCTGGTAAATTGAAATAACTGATTAAATTATGCTACATCTCCAGCTAATAGATTGACTGGAAGAACAGTTAGCAAGTTGTGAGCACAGCACAGTGCAGCCCTAAGGCGTAAATAAAAGTTATGTAATTGATGAGCAGGATACATCAGGATATCAGAAAGTGGCTTGTAAATTTGTGCAGGATTATTTCCAGCCTGTGGGAGAAGTACCTTGAATTGCCTACTCTTGAATTGCCTACTCTGACACATGAAGGTGCCTTGATTGCAGATGCTTTTACCCATCCAAATATGCCTTGATTATTTTTAGGGGTGTATGGAAGGGGATTCAGTTTGAGATTCCTGTGGTATGCAGGAGAAACTCTTCTTGCTTACTTGTTCACAAAGCAGTAAAAAGGGAAGCAGCGATGATAAAGCTCTACGACTGCTAGGTGAATTCAACCATTCTACCTTTCCTCTCATATAGCTTATGGTGAATGTGCCATACTGCCAGTAACTCTTGGGAATTTGGATCTCCAAATACTAGTCCTGCTTGTTCACATCTGTGTGCTGGCCTCCCTGACTCTGAGAGTGGTCTAAACATACTTTACGGTGTCCCTTGTGCTGGCCAAACTTTGCTGGCTTAGTTTATGCCGGCCTAACTCAGTTGAGGATTGCGCCCTGAGGTTAGATATATAAACCTGGAAAATATTGAGTAGCTACCCAGCCCCTCCTATAAAACAAGTCATCTTCTTACTTTTGGTAATTCCAATATCCCTTTGTCTCTTCTCTGGATGGGACAGTTCTTGGGCTCCCTAAAAATAGAAGCTAAAAGGGTCTTTGCAGATACTGAATTAAAGCCATTGTTGCCCTCCAAGCAGAAACTGAAGTCCATGGCTGTTTTGCCACTTCTAAAGCACGTACAAACTGATTCCTGGCTGGTTGCCCAGACTGTAGATAAGCCACCTGCAACTTGTTCCTTCAATGTGCAAACGCATCCCCAGAGCCAAGATCAGTTCGGAAAGTCAATCCAACAGGAGTCAGCTGTTTTGGAACACATGACCCAGCGTTTAGAACAGACCCTAACAAACCTGAAGTGTTCCTCTAACCTGGCAAGCCTGGAGGTTATTAAGGATAACACCCGGAAACTCCTCCATGATAGTCCTTTTAGAGATCCAGCTGGTACACAAGGACTCAAGGGCGGTGCAAGTAATGGAGGATGAATCAGAGGCTCTAAGCCAATCTTTTAACAACAAAAGGCCCAACAGCACTAGTAATTAACTACCAAAGACACTGCAAAATGCCTCATCATATCACAGTTGAAATTCGAAGGGGACAATATCATGGAAGGTGTGATCGCCGCATTCAAGGAATTGCCGTGTGTGGAACAACAGAGGATTTGGAGTGCCTTGGACAGAGTTAGATTCAAGCTCTTGAAAAATACAACAGAGACAGGAACTGAGTCTGAGCCATCATCTATGCGGGGGGGGGGAATGGAACCAATTGCCCCTTACCGGCTTCCCTGGCAGTGGAGCAAAGCTGGAAAGGTGCCCAGTTCAATTGTCCCTTGCCGGCTTCACCCACTGCCGAGGAAGCCAGTAAGGGGCACCTGGGCACCCCTTGCCGGCTTCCCCAGCAGCGGCATGGCTAGAGGAAACAGCTGAGTGGGGCGCATTTTCACCCCACACAGGCACTTCCCAGCTGGGTGCTGCCGCAGCACTGAACCCAGTTAGAGAAGCTCCTGGGGCATTTGCCCCCTTGCCACCCCTCAGGTATGGTATTGCCTGCTTGACCACGGCACTGAAGAACTACTGGATCATACAGGCGTCTATACATGAGTCATGAGAATTGACCCAGAGGAAGATGTGACATACGATCTCATCGGATCAGATGATAATCTACCAACTGGTGACTGACTGTAACATTCCGCTATGATTTCTGGTCCCAAATCCTTATAGGTTCTATCTTGGAAAATAGCTGACTGAATGAAAAATGTGGTGATAAGGATTTATTACATTACCTCAGGGGCTTTGATGTTATCTTACATCAGGAACCCTGGGCCCGGGTGCTGTTAGCTTAGAAGGTTATAATGTATACTCTTTCCCTGCACATAGGCTTAAATTGAAGGGGTGTCCATTGGCAGATTTATTATTATTATTTATTATTTATTAAATTTCTACCCCGCCTTTCTGCCCAACGGCACTCAAGGCGGCATTACAAAATTAAAACACAATAAAATAATTCCATCAATTAAAAGACAATAATTACAAACAATATTAAAAATAAAACATACAACAAGCCAATCCATGGATCATAAAATGTTCAAAGATATAAAAAGGATGCAAAAAAGCCAGCCAGCCTGTCAGCAACTAAAAGCCTGCTGAAACAAAAAGGTCTTCAGCCCCCACCGAAATACCGCCAAAGAGGGAGCAGTTCTTAACTGTAAGGGGAGGGTATTCCAAAGTTGGGGTGCCACCGCCGAGAAGGCCCTCTTCCTGACCGCCACCCCTCTCACCTCTCCTGGTGGCGGCACAGTCAAAAGGGCCCCCCAGATGACCTTAGAGTACGGGTAGGATTATATGGGAGGAGGCGGTCCCTCAAATACCCTGGACCCGAGCCGTAAAGGGCTTTAAAGGTCAAAACCAGCACTTTGAATTTGGCCCAGAACAGAACCGGCAGCCAGTGTAGTCGCCAAAGCAACAGCTCGACAGAGTCAAACCGATGTGCCCCAGCAACCACCCGAGCCGCCGCGTTCTGTACTAGTTGTAATTTCCGGACAGTCCTCAAAGGCAGCCCCACGTAGAGCGCATTGCAATAATCTAATCTAGATGTCACTAGGGCGTGGGTCACTGTGGCCAAGTCCGCGCAGCTCAGGTACGGTCGCAGCTGGTGGATCAGCCGAAGCTGAGCAAAGGCTCCCCTGGCCACCGCCAACACCTGAGATTCCAGGTGCAGCTGTGAGTCCAGGAGAACCCCCAAGCTGCGGACCTGCTCCTTCAGAGGGAGTGCAACCCCGTTCAGAGCAGGGCGATAGTCCAACACCCGAGCTGTGGATTTCCGGACCAAGAGCACCTCTGTCTTATCCGGATTTAATTTCAGCTTGTTCACCCGCATCCAGCCCCCAACTGCCTCCAGACAACAATCCAGGACCTCAACTGCCTCCTCAGAATCAGGGGGAAAGGAGAGATAAAGTTGGGTGTCATCAGCATATTGATGGCACCCCACCCCAAACCCCCGGATGACCTCTCCCAGCGGCTTCATGTAGATGTTAAATAGCATGGGGGATAAGATAGAACCTTGTGGCACCCCAAACTTAAAGAGGTCGGGGTGCCGAACAAGCGTCCCCCAGGAGCGGAACCACTGCAGAACAGTGCCTCCAAGCCCCAACCCAGCCAGCCGACCCAGAAGGACACCATGGTCGATGGTGTCAAAGGCCATGCAGGACTAACAGGGACGCACTCCCCCTGTCCATTCCTCGGTGTAGGTCATCCACCAAGGTGACCAAGGCAGTCTCCGTCCCGAACCCCGGCCTGAAGCCAGATTGGAATGGGTCCAGATAATCCGTTTCCTCCAGTACCCTCTGCAGCTGTGACGCCACCACCCGCTCAATCACCTTGCCCAGAAATGGGATATTCGAGACTGGCTGAAAGTTGTTTAGATTAGTGGGATCCAGGGCGGCAAAGCAGGCTTCAAAGCAGGCGGCAGCACCCCCTCCCTCAGAGATGAATTCACCACCCTCCCCGTCCACTCGGCCAGCCCTTCCCGGGCAGCTCTAATTAGCCATGCTGGGCAAGGATCGAGCGGGCAGGCAGCAGGTCTCACACTCCAGAGAATCCTGTCCACATCCTCAGGTTCTACAAGCTGGAAAGAATCCCAAATTGTAGGATAGACAGGTTCCCCAGGGACATCACTAGAAATGCCCATAGCGGTGTCCAAGTCATGCCAAATCTGATCGACCTTGTCTGCAAAGTGTTTCACGAACTCGTCACAGCGAGCCTCCATGTGATCCTCCCCTCCAGTAGGGGGGGCCAGATGTAGAAGGCTACGGACCACATGAAAGAGCTCAGCTGGACAGTTCTCTGCAGATGCAATGGTGGCAGAGAAGTGAGCCCTCTTAGCTGCCACCACCACCCTAGAATAAGCTTTTAACTGGGCCCTAGCCCATGTAGGGTCAGATTCGGCACAAGTCTTTCGCCACTGACGCTCTAGACGCCTTCCCTGCCGCTTCATCATTCGCAGCTCCTCTGAAAACCAAGGAGCCGCTCTGATTCTGTGACTGGGCAGTGGACACTCGGGAGCGATCTCATCCAGGGCCCTGGCCATCTCTGTATTCCAGAGGTCGACCAGGGCGCCGGGTGGGTCTCCAACTCTGGCAACGGGAAAATCCCCCAGAGCCCTCAGGAATCCATTTGGATCCATCAGCCTCCGAGGGCAGATCATAGAATGCGATCCCCCGCCATTGCAGAGCTAGGAGGCTGCAACAAGCCTAAATCCCACCAGAAAGTGATCTGTCCATGACAAAGGAGTGATCTTAATCTCCTCCACCTCCAGATCCCCATCAACCTGCCCAGCAGTAAACACCAGGTCCAGTGTGTGTCCCACATCATGTGCTGGGGCAGATATTCTTTGAGACAGACCCATGGTTGCCATGAAGTCCTGAGCTGCAGCTGTTCCCGGGGCCTCGGCGTGGACATTAAAGTCCTCCAACACCAAAAGGCGGGAGGACTCCAACACCACGCTCGAGACCAGCTCCGTCAGCTCAGGCAGGGAGACTGCTGGGCAGCAAGGCGGGCGGTACACCAACAGAATCCCTATTCTGTCTCGCCCCTCCAACACAACACAAAGGCACTCAAACCCGGTGGACCGCTGAACAGAGTATCTGGTGAGATGGATGGAATCCCGGTAGACCATTGCAACCCCACCTCCCCGCCCCTGTAGTCGTGGCTGCTGCAGTACCCGGAATCCTGGTGGACAAATCTGGGAAAGATTGACCCCTCCCAGCTCATCCAGCCAAGTCTCTGTGATACATACCAGGTCGGCCTTCTCCTCCAGGATTAAATCCTGGATCAGACAGGTCTTATTATTAACCGACCTGGCATTCAGAAGCAGCAGCTTCAGACTTAGGTGACTGTTGCCAGGAGTGCCAAGGGTCAGAGGGATGAGAGAAGGGCCAGAAAGAGGGACAGTCTGTCTTCTTCTATAACGTCTGGCCCAACCCCCACTGCCGTACCTTCCGTGACCCGTAACTCTGTTGATGGTGGCCCCCCTCCCCTCCCCTCCCCTGAGCTCCCTCGTGGTGTCAAACACATATTTCCGGCAGGGACGACCTTCAGCCAAACTACAACAGCACACACAATCTAAACTAAAACACTCACACACAAGCATAACTACCCCCACTGCAGCAACCCTTACCCCCCTCACACCAAGGTTTGGGTTGCTGCAGATCTCTGCCTCTCTCACACAGAGGCAGAGGCCCTCTAACAACTGTTCCTCCCTGCCCCCCTCTCACCGAGGCAGGTAGTACTTTCACCCTTCCTGGCCTGACTCACACTCAGGCCAGGATCCCTCACAATCACGCTCTCACTCACTCAGTTAAAAGGCTGGTAGAAGGCTTGCTGACAGGCTGCTAAGCTCCTGGAGTATGAAGAGCGGGAGCATGGCTGGCCATGGAAGATCCACGGGAAAACAGGCAGGGTTGGCTGACGGCAGCAGATGGGCTTCGGCTCCGTTCCACAGCCGAAGAGCCACGGGCAAAGAGCCCTTTGGCTCTTGCCCTTCGGCTCGCGCCAAAGCCTCGTGCCTCTGGCAAGCCAGAGGCTCTTAAATGCTGCCTCACCTGCAAAAGGAGGGAGAGGGAAAGGAGCTCAGCGTGCAGGCAGTCTCCCAACAGGTGTTCCTCGTTACGCCTCTCTCCCCAGCCCCGGCAAGCAGCAACTCTGCTCCCAAAGGGACAGAGGCTCTTAAATGCTGCCTCACCTGCAAAAGGAGGGAGGGGGAAAGGAGCTCAGCGTGCAGGCAGTCTCCCAACAGGTATTCCTCGTTACGCCTCTCTCCCCAGCCCCGGCAAGCAGGGGAGAGACCCACCCTGGTGGCTATAGTGGCTATAGCAGATAGTCTTAATTCAAGTTTTATATCTATCCCAGCCTAGAGTTGTAACGTTCAAGCAACCAAGGCTGTTTTTAACTGTTTGACGCAGATAAGAGAATTCACATATAAAGAGGATTGACTGTGCAAATGCAAGTAACTGCATCGTGGGCGCCATCTGGGCGGGGCTCCGGGGCTTTGAGCGTACACAGGTTTTTCCCTGTTGGGGCAGAGCCCCATGTTAATGCCAACCCCCTCAGCATCCAGCACCCACGCCCAATCTACTCCAAAGCACCCACAGCTAACCTGCACAGTCTTTGGGAGACAGACTAGTAGTAGTAGTATCCAAAACCTTTATTGGCATTACATAATAATACATAATACAAACGCGCACGAACAAAACACATTCCAACTTGAGTAGGGGGAGAAAGAAAGAAATAAATTTAACGTTTGTAATAAAATTTGGGAGAGATCTTCATAACAGTAAATAGAAATTCAGCTACTTGGTTGGTAATAGATGCCGAAAAATCACTCAGAAGTATTGGTATTGGGTCAGAGAGAGAAGAAGGGAGGGAGGAAAGAAGCGGCCCCAGAAGCCTATTGCGAGGAGTAGAGTGAGCTGGACATCGCAACAGGATATGGTCAAGAGAGTCAAGTTCAAGGGTGCAAAAATGACACAGTCTATTGAGACGGGGTTTTTTAGTGAATCTTCCAAAGTGGGCTGCAGATGGAAAGATGTTGAGCCTTGCAAGCATGAAGGCTCGTCTTTTTTTGGGGTTGCGTAATTGATCAAAATAATTAGAAGGGCGGCCAAGAGAGGGGGATAGGCCAAAGGCAAGTGGAGAGCAGACGGGGTTCAACTGAGAAAATAGAGTTGCATATTCGGACTCGAAAAGCTTGGACTTGATAGTTTGGTATGCTGTACGGAGGTTCATGTCAGCTAAGGCTTCTACAGAAAGAGAAAGAGAAGACAGTTTCGCTTCTATAAAATAGAACCACTTAGAAGTAAAGGAGTCCTTTAATATATCTTGAAGAATGGAATCCGAAGGGGTTGAAAGATGAATTCTAAGCCAGAACTTAAAGGTGATGGTCCAGGCTAGAGTAGATGGTAAGTGAATGCCCAGTTCTAAGATGATGGTAGAAATCCTAATAATATTAGGAATCCCAAGGATTTTCCTAAGGAAAGAGGCAGCCACCTTGTCGAGTTCAGAGTTTGCCGCCTCGATCCAAATCGGGGCTCCGTAGAGTAGCTGGGAAAATGTTTTAGAGTGGAGAATTTGGATGGCGGCAGGGACATATTGGTTACCAGAGTGGAAATGGAAGCGAGAAACTGCGTTTAAGGAGGGGGAGATGGAGGCAATTACAGATTTGCGATGAGGGCTCCAAGAATGTCGGAAATGAAAAAGGATTCCTAGGTATCTGAAAGTTTGAACCTGTTGGTATATGGAATCGCCGACTCTCCAAGATGACGGGGCCCAAGATTTGGAGAAAACTAATATTTTAGTTTTCTCTGAATTTATAAGTAAGTTGTTGTTTGAACAGTATTGTTGGAAAGAAAGAAGAAGTTTACGTAGGCCCAGTTTAGTGATAGAAAGAAGAAGAGCATCATCAGCATACAGAAGGAGAGGGATAGGAGAATTATTTAGAGCAGGGGGGGAAGTATCAGCACCAGATAGAGAGGAAGGGAGATCAGCAAGGAAAAGATTGAATAAAAGAGGAGCTAGGATGCATCCCTGGCGTACACCTTTGGAGATAGGGACGCTGTCAGTCAAGGTACCAGCATGATCAGTCCGAATCCGGCATGAGTTGGAGGAGTGTAAGCGCTGTATTAAGAAGAGGAGACGTTGGTCAATCCCCCAGCTGGTAAGTTTCCTCCAAAGTAGATCTCTATTGATCGAATCAAATGCGCCTTTGAGGTCAATAAATGCTGTATACAATTTGGTGCCCTGGTGCTCAGGATATTTACTGATCAGAAAAGAGAGTGTGAGAATGTGGTCTAGTGTGGAGGCCCCTGGCCGAAAACCAATTTGTTCTCTACCAGGGAGCCCAAGAGAAGAAGACCAAGAAGAGAGTTTAAGAAGGAGGTATTTAGAATAAAGTTTCCCTACAAAAGATAGGAGACTAATGGGTCTGTAATTATTTGGGAGGGAGGGGTCACCTTTTTTGAAAATTGGGACTATGGTTGAGGAGAGCCAAGAACAGGGGATAAGTCCAGAATTATTGATGAGAGTAAAAAGATTTGAGAGAAAATAGGACCACCATGTAGGATTACTAAGTAGAAGTTCAGGAAAAATCCCATCAGGACCGGGGGCTTTCCGGGGTTTTAGTGAAGTGATCAACTCCGTTATTTCTTCTGGAGTGACCGGTGGCCAAGTTGGGAGGTTAAGAGGAGAAGGGGAATAGGTTGGAGAGGGGTGGGAAGAGGCAAAAACTTTAGAGAAATACGCAATCCAAACAGAAGGTGAGATAAGAGTTGGTGAATAGGGTCCAGCAGAGGGAGATGTACGGGACACCAAGGACCAGAATAGTTTGTGGTTATTGGATTGAATTGCCTCATATAATAAATTCCAGTCCTGTTGGGCAGCAGAATGTTTCTTAAACTCTAAAAATGAACGGCAGGCTTTCCTCAAGGAGAAATAAAGGTTCAATAGGTCAGGGGAAGGATCAGATTGGATTGAATGAAAAAATTGTCTGACAAATTTCTTAGCAGCCCAGCAATCTGCATCGAACCAAGAGGAAGATGAAGAGTTAGAGCGTGAATGGGGAGTAGGGCAAGGGGTATGAGAGGATCTCAAGTTCTCAGTTAGCGAATTTATAAGGCGTTCATAGGAAACAATAGCAGTAGTGGGGGAGAGTGTAGAGGCAAGATCCTGACTTAAAGTTTGGGTCTCAGGTCTTGAGATCCATTGAGAGAAAGAGTCAGCAGTCTTTGAAGTCCATTTACAGATATAAGAAGGGGGAAGAGAAAGGGGTAAGGAGGATGGGGGACAAGAAGAAATGGACAGCTTTAGAGAGATTGGGGAGTGGTCACTGTCAGTGCGAGAATTGACAGTGAAATCGGTAATGAGGGGAAGAGTATCCGAAGTGGCAAGGACATAGTCAAGAACACTGGCCCCTCTATAAGAAAAATGTGTTAATTTGCCTGGATGGTCACTGGGCAAAGATCCATTTAGTATGAAGAGATTAAATTCAAGGCATAAATCAGTCAGTAGAGGGGTAAAAAGGTTGAATGAGGGGTCAAGTGATAGTCTGGGGCCTTGAAATATAGGAGGAATAGATTCATTCCAGTCCCAGTTCAAATAAGAAGCAAGGGAAGGGTTATCTGGACCTAATCTGGAGTTAAAATCTCCCAACAGAAGTAGATAAACAGAGGGGTTAGTTCGGAGGTAATTTGATATAAAGGTTTTGATATCTTCCCAGGGGGAAGGGGAATCAGAGGAAGGCAGAGGGATATAAATGTTAAGGATGAGTATATTTAGGTTAGGAGCAGATAGCAAAAGAGGTTGGAAAAAAGAGGATTGGGAGGGAAGGGGGGTAACAAATTGTGCAAGGGAAAGCTTAGAAAAGCAGCAGAGGCCCACACAAGGGCGTCCTTTCTGTCGGTATTTGTACGCAGGAATGGAGAAAGAAGAGAAACCCGGGAACTGGGGAGGGGTTAAAGACCAGGTTTCTTGGAGGAAAATTAGATCAAAGGAAGAAAGGTAGGTAGTGAAATCAGGTTGGTTGCTTTTGTCTCTCCATCCAGCAATGTTCCAACATAAAATATTAAGGCAACATACAGAGGTCGGAGGAGGAGAAGATTGAGCAGGTTTGGATAGTCAGTAAGCGTGGACAGGACTGGTAGGTAAGACCAGGGGAGTTGTGCAATTAGGGACTGTGGTCAGAGTTGTTAGGTCAAAACATAAGGGAGGGGGAAATTGCGATGTGGCATCTACTAAAGAAAAAGAATCGGTCAATGTGGTTTTCTTAACTATGCAGATAGGAGAAAAAGGGATGGGGGGCTGGGAAAAAGAAGGGGAGGGGGAAGAAGGAGAATCATAGTCAACTGAAAGGGGATTAGGAACTTGCAGAGATTCTGGTTTGGTTTGAGTAATAAGAGAAGGTGAGGATTGGGTTAATAAGGGGTTAACAGGGGGCTCAGGATTGCTAGACGGAGCATTATCCAGCACAACGTGATCTCTTACCGCAATAGGGGAGGTAAGGTGTAGAGGGGGGAATTCAAATTCAATTAGGGGAACTGTTGCAGGAGCGGGAAGAGGATCATTCTGAGCCGGACTGGCAAGTTGAGCAGGAGGAGCAGCACTTGGAGCACTTCTTGTGAGGATGGGTTGGGTTGGGAAAAGGTTAGAAACAATTAAGTTCCGAAAAAAACGATGAGGGAGAACCCCTTTCTCATGGAGAGTATTGGAAGCAGCAAACAAACGTCCAGGTATAAGGTCCGAGCGAAATTCAAGAAGCAATCTAGGTATGCGCCGAGGCGAGGACAATCTTGTAAAAGTCATTAGGTCAACAGACGTCACTGGAATCCGAAGGAGAGCAGCAAGGTGTCTCCTAATTTGCGAGGTGTTGGACCAGCTCGGGTGTTGATGGTGCAAATCAGTTGGGTGGAGAGAGATAACAGCCGCACGAGCTTGGTATACCAGTTGAGGTGAAGTGGTAGCTGATGGAAGAGAAGCCTTAGAAGATGAGACATCAGTCCGCGTTACTTGAGGACGGTCAGTCGGCTGAGTAACAGGGTCAGGAATAGATGCAGGTGCAGAGGAGCGAAGTAGAATCTGCATAAGAATGTTGTACTGTTTCTTTAAAAAGTCCAAAATGCTGGAAATTTGAGTGTAAATTCCAGAGACCGTATCAGCTGTGAGAAGGCAGTGCTTCTCTAGCAGTTTAGCAGAATGGCATCTCGTTTCACAGGGCATTGGTTCTCCTCCGACAAGTTGGAAAGGCTGCGGGGAATCCAGCAGCCCGTCTAGTGGGGGAGGGGAGGCCTGGAGAGAATCTGCTTTAGTAGAATTTGAATCTTGTGTTGATAGAAGAAAGTTGTCAAGTTTAGATTGTTTTAGTGAAGGCAGAAGCAACTCCGGTTGAGAGCTAGAGGGGGAGAGAGGTCGTTTCTTCCCCATGGTCTCAGGTTACAAGCTGCAGTCTGAAGAGATTCACTCACAGTCTAAGATAATGGCGTCTGAAAGCGTCTGGTCAGCTGAAAAGTACAAGCAAGGTCTCCAGCAAAAGGTGGGATTTAAACAAAGAAACCGAAGAGTGAGAGGGCAGACGTCCGCTGGAGAGAGGGAGGATAAACAAGTCGAAATAGACTCTGTGCCAAAAAGTGAAAGTTTCTTTATCAGTGCAAATTACCTCCTCTGTTTACATCAGGGTATCTCCGTTAGGGACTCAGCAGTTCGGCGTTGAATGAGTGTCGCTCTGACTGAGTGATAAGGCTCACCATGAGTCCTTGTAGTGGGATAGAATCAGCTGTAATTGGTGTCCTTGGATTCAGCAAGCATTCCAGCAGCTGAATAGAGAAAAAAGATTTCCCAAATAGCGTTGCAGGGCTTGGCAAAACAATAAAAGTAAGTAAGGTCAGCAGAGCTCCGACTCCAACGTGTGCTCGGCTCAGACTCCCACGTGACCCCCTGTATGTGATGTATGCAAGTGGAGCAACGACAGACTAGTATAGCGTGCGACATCATTTTGACTCCTGGCGCGTGTGCACGATGTCTGCTCTCCTGACCAAGGGAGCTCCGGAGCCCAGGTCTACCAGCTATACTTATAATGCTTATAATCCATTGTAAATATAGCGGGTAGACCTGGGCTTTGGGCTCTACCCATTATAAGTACAGATGGTGGTAGACCTGGGCTCCAGAGCCCAGGTCTACCCATTGTAAGTATAGCGAATAGACCTGAGCTCTGGAGCCCAGGTCTACCCATTATAAGTATAGCGGGTAGACCTGGGACTTGGAGGGCGTGGCCATGTCAACATCAGGGGCGTGGCCATGTCAACATCAGGGGCGTGGCCATGTCAACGTTGGGGGCACCCACATTTATGAAAGCAAGCCGGCGCCACTAAACTGCATCATTTGCAAACAGTGTGACTTGTATATGATGATCCTTTATTTGGACATCCAAAATCCAGTCTATTCCGAAACCCTGGCATCTTCTTTCTTCTACAGAAAGAAGTTTTTGTACTCTTTCCCACATACAGGCTGTAAGCTCTATTCTCTGCTCTATGGTGTGTGCTATTGTTGAAAAATGTCAGAGGCCAGCAGACACAAAAATGAGTAACAATGAAAAGAGCAAGAGGAAGCATTTCTCATATTTCTGATATTGTTATTTTATGATTATAGGATGTTTCATATTCCTCTTATAGTGGTTTCTGATAGTCACCTGAAGACCAAACTACCTGAGATACTGAACACACAAGTAAAATTTTGTTAAACTTTCAGTTTTAAGAATACCAAGTTAAATTCTGCTTCTTGCCTCTATAGTTGATTTGAGACTCTATAGTCTGCTTCTTGCCTCTATAAAGCCTCTATAGTTGATTTGGATTTCCATGAAGAGGAACTGAAGACAGATTTTGACTGGGTGTATTTTAACAACTGAGAAAACACTTCATCACTTGTTTTCTTAGTACCCATTAATCTTGTTCCATGGTCACTTAAAACAGATCTATGGTGCTGCTGTTTTGGATTTCGGTTCATATTCCAACTGGCACTTTCCGTTTTGCTATTTTTTGCTCACTGTCTTCCTGTCGATTAAACTTTGCATAGAAATATTCATGTTTGAAAAGGTTGCTGCAAGCTTAGTTCAGGTTCAGCAGTAATCCCTGAAGAACTTGTGTTTGTTCCACTTAAATAAGAACATAGACAGCCACATGTTCCATGTAAATCAAAGTGGGAGGGGGAAGCCAGTATTTCACTAATTTTGTGTTTGAAGAAAAATAACAAATAGTGTTACACGGACAACACTAGGAGGAACTGAAAAGTGTCATCTTCCAATCGCTTGGCTTTGACACTTTAGAAGAGCTGGAAGGGTCGAACAAGAGATTTAAAGGGCATCCGTGCCCTGAGAGGCTGAAGTGGCCGGGGTTTGCCAAGAAAGAAAAGGAGGCACGCAAGCTTTCCTCTCTCTTTTAGTGGAACAACTTCAGAAAGAGCCTGGTCTCCTTTGACTGAGACAGCTCGCTCTACTCTTGGGACTGCCTGCCTGAAGTATCAAGATAACCTTATTGAATTGCTTCACCCGCCTTGTTGAACTTGGCACATTGGCTAAGCAGATTCTGCTCAGTACCTCTGGGACTCCCACCAAGTACATTTAGCTTTCGGCATTGACAGGTCTATAATGGACAAGGAATCTTTGGCCTTCCTTGTCTCTGGTGCTTATGTGCTGTTTATCTGATTTCCTTCTTATTATCATCAGTCTCTCATACTAATTAAAAATTTACTCCTCGCCTTGGAAAAAAAGAAGCAGCAAAATGTGTATTAAAATATTGTGGGAATTCAAGTAATTGTTTATATCCTTTGAATTACAAGTAGCAAATATGCCAAGATTAATTTGGTGTTAATCAGTCAAAATGCAAAACAAAAAACAAAAAAAAACCCTACACAAACCCTACACAAAACAAAATATATTCCTATGGGGAGGTCTGTGAAATTGCCTGGGTTTGACACTGTACAATACAGCTGCCCAGTTATTGATTGAAGTTTAATTATATTCTGTCAGTTGTTTTAATTTGCACCTTCATATGAATGATTTTAGATCTTAGTGGAGAAGATCAGGGTCGTAATTCAGGGAACTATTTGATGTTAAGAGGAGATTAAGAGTGAAAAGACCCACACTAGTCCTATGTACTGTATTATGCTATAGTCTGTTAATGTGACACAGTAATTTCTTCATCACAGAAATGCTTCAAAAATGCATACAGACAGCACTATTACAAAAGATGTTGCAGCAGTGTAAAATATTAGAATGTATATACGTATTTACTATTTAAAACTTATTTTTCAGACAACTGTATTTTGGTTTTTGTATTCTTAAAATACACATAGATATATGTGCTCTCATATGTGTCTGTTAATGTTAATAATAGACAAGACTAGTGTGTGTCTGGTCCAGTGATTTTCACCCTTTTTCAGTTCACAGCACACTGAGAAGGCACTATGATTGTCAAGGAAAACCATCACTTCCCCCGATGGCTTCACTAATATATGACCCTTCCCCACAGCTCACCTGCAGACCACTCATGGGATACCACTGTGCCATGGCATAATGGTTGAAAATAATTGGTCTTGCCACACACCCATTCAAACACCCATGGCAGCCCAATCCTGTCCTCCATTGTGCTATACCTAAAAGGCACATCCTGCGTGTTATGGAGATGCGGAAGAGATACTTGGAGGCAAACTGGATGTAAGTACATTTTGTAAGGATGTAAGCAGTGTGTTCTATGCATCATCATCAGCCAATTTACAACAGCAGGATGGTACCCCGCTGTTGTAAATTCAAGGATAAGATTGTGTTGTGGCTCACTAAAAATACTTATTACGACCACTTTCTGAACTCAAGGCCACATTCTTTAGTGGAAATAATATACATATAAAACTTTAATAGTAAATAGATAGTACCATTAAAAACACAAATCAATAAAGCAGAGCCAGTCAATATTAGGTTGTTAGATCTTGCCTAAGCAAGCAACATCTTTCCTAAGCAAGAATGTCTTTGTTTGCCTTTAAAGACTATGACAGGCTTGGTTTGGATGGAGTAGCAATCCCTTTAAAGGTCCAAGTGCAGGTGTCATGCTTGGATTTAGGGGAGCCTCAAAGGGTTACGCCAGGTGGGCACATTACTCAATAGAAGAGCCAGGGACAACATTTCTAGAACAAAGGATTTTATTACAGCAAACCTGTTTCCACTCCCCTGGTCCCAAAACCAGGAAGGCTTCAAGTAATTCCCTTCCCCCAGGTCCTGTTACTCCAACGGGGGGGGGGCATGCCTACTCGCACCCACAGGAATCTCCTTTGTCCAATGTGAGGGGCATGCCTACTTGTACGCACACAAATTCCATTAGTCCTACATGGGGAGCATCCCTACTCACACAAATCCCATTAGTCCAATGTGGGGAATAAATGTACTCCCACCTGCGCACATCCCATCAGTCCAACATGACCATCCTCTCTCAGGAGTCCTGAGGTCTGCATGCCTTCCTCTTTAGCCTTGGGCATGGCCTCTTATAACTCTCCTCTGATGGGGGAACAGTGCTGCAGCTGGGCTCAGTGGCTAAGTGCTGGCAGAATCTCTACCTCCTACTCGCTCAGTGCCTAGCCGGGTGTGACAGCAGGGACCTGCTCTTGGACCCAACTTTATCCAAATCCTATTGGTCTGCTCCACTGGCGGAACTCATGTTCTGTCAGTACTGGTTGCTAAAATACAGCTATAAAGTGCTCCAGCAGCATGCTGAGTAGCGCACTCCCCAAGCACTAGCAGGAAGGCCAGATTTCTGGCCGTCCAATGGAGCAGATAAGCAAGGAGGAGGTGGGAGGTGCAAAACTGGGTGAGGAGGGAGAGGAATGGGGTGGGGAGGCTGCAGGGGGTGGCGGATTCAGCAGCACTGAGCCCCCCTTTTCTCCTCAGACTTGCAACAGTGAAATAACTTGCACATGTCCAAGGAGACCCATTGCAGGGCATGTGGCTTCAATCCCCTTTCTCCTCTGAAACCTCCCATTCTGTACGCCACATGACTGCACCAGCCGAGAGGGGAGGATAGAATTGAGCTGTTTGTTCCTAGAGGGTCAGGCATTGGCTGTGGCCAGCACATCTGTGCATTTTAGGCTGATATGCCTGATATGATGGGAGTTTTTTCTGGAGAAAGACTATCTGACCATGTCTTGGTCACATCCGATTAGAGTACTGTAACAATCTACTTGTAATTGGTTTTACTGAATTGCTTTTAGGAGAGTTTAAAAACCTTTCTATGGACAAGGCATAAAGTATCTGCAAAAGACAGATATAAATTGATTCAAAGGTAATGTAGTGCATTTTTACTATTCTTTTTTTCTACCTGCAGAAACCATTTTGCTCAACTTACTACAGTGACATATGTTGGATATGGACTGTAATTTACAAAGCATGCCTGATGTACAGTACACCAATGCTTACAAACCTTGTACAGTTAATCTTATGCTTCACATCTCAATTCATTTTAATAGAGATTGTGCAGGAGAATGGATCGTGCCAAATCATCTTTTAAAAATACAATGGTAGGAATATTTTTTGGCATTAATAGTTAAAAGTCTTTACATTTCTTGCTTGCAAAAACTGAAGCCAAAACAAATCAAGCTAAAATTAAACACCCTGTACTTGGTGGCGCTGCGGGTTAAACCACTGCTGCTGGGCTTTCTGACTGGAAGGTTGGGAGTTAGAGACTGCGTGACGGAGTGAGCTCCCGTTGCTTGTCCTGGCTCCTGCCAACCTAGCAGTTCGAAAGCACCTAAAAATGCGAGTAGATAAATAGGGATCACTTTGGTGGGAAGGTAACAGCGTTCCATGCGCTACGGCTTATGCCGGCCACATGACCACGGAAGCTTGTCCTCGGACAAACGCCCGCTCTACAGGCTTAGAAACAGAGATGAGCACCACCTCCTACAATCAGTCACAACTAGACCAGTCGGTCGTGGGGAAACCTTTACCTTTACCTTTACTTTTTTACTCAAATCCCATCCAGTTCTCTTTATGAAACAATCCAGCTCAATTCCTTTTTTCCTCCACAGACTTTTTGCAAAACTGTTTACTATTATCTGTATTTGTTCTCATAGGTCTCTGGCAAAGGCTTCTGGTCTCGCCTATATAGTGTTAATGTACAGCATATGTTGCTAGGTAGTTATTTTTGTTTTTTTTAAACATCTTTTTTTCCTCAAGGTTCATCTAAGGCTGAGTTCCATTCAGCCTCTAAAATAGCAATAGCTTAAACTGAGTTATTACTTCCTCTTACGTTATTTTGGAGTACAGATTGGGGAATATAAGCTTTTATGTTCGCCGTAAACTAATAGCATCAGAAGAAACACAAAAAGTTATCCCGTTTGGTAACTGCTCTAAGTAGAGCTATGAAAACCAGAAGTGCACTTTGAGCAAAAATTGGGGCTTTCCCCAGCATCAAGGAGAGCTGTGGAGGGGGCTGTGGGCCTTCCCAGCCATGCAGGAGGCCAACCTGACTCTTCCAGGTAAGAAGACGACCTTACACTCCACTGGGTAGCCCGTTGGCGCTGCAGTTGCTGCGGTTCCAAAAGGGCAGCTCCCCTGCTCCAACCCCACCTCTGCAGCCACTTAAAACAGTTCCAAAGTCCTAGCAGGGCTTTTGGAACCGCTGGGATAAGAATGTATTTAATTTTATTTATAGCATACAATAAAATGCTATTTAAAAATAAAAATACAAACAATAAAAAACATATCAAATATAAAAACAAGACAGAGAGGCAAATAAGTGGATACAATTCCACAATAAAATAATAAGACCTTGGCAAGTAAAAGAAGCCAAAAAGAATACAAAGGTGGTGCCAGGCAATGTTCTTTGCAGAAAATTGCCAATGATGGGATACCACCGCTGATACCCCCCCTCCACTGATGGCACAGGGATCCAGAGTATAGCCTCTGTGAACAATCCTAGAACCTGGGAATATGATCTTGTGAGAGGAAGTGATCCCCCTTTAAGCACCGGGTCCTAAACCTTTCATAGCTTTAGGCGCAATCCTAACCAACTTTCCTGCACTAACATAGCTCTGTCAAGGGGGCATGTGCTGCATCCTGCAGTGGAGTAGTAGTCACAGAGGCCTCCTCAAAGTAATGGAATGTTTGTTCCCTTTCCTTGGAGCTGCATTGCCCTTACCCAGGGCTGGAATGTTGGTTAGGATTGCACTCTCAAATAAGTACTTTGAATTGGGCTCAGAAATGAACCAGAAGTTAGTGTAGCTGTTTCAAAAATGGAAGGATATTTCCATGTGCCAGATCCCAGTTAATAAACCTGGAGCCACATTTTGCACCAACTTCCATTTCTAAGCCATCTTCAAAAGCAGCTCCATTTAATTAGAACACTACTCTTAAGGGGTAAATGGGGCACTAAAAAGACTTAAATACTGTACAGATCAAATGGTTCACATAATGGCTGTAGGACGAGTCAGAGCATGTTTGAATAATTTAACATTTGTACACCCACCATTTTTAGCACTGAGAGGGTCAAAAAGCTAAATTTATAAATAGCATTCTAAACATTTTCACTGTGCTCATTTTCTGTTTACTAAAGCCTGATTGTTTCTGAATAATAATAGGAAAAGATGGTGTACTGGGATGTGCTGGGATTAGCACAGCATAGCTTTGTTTAAAACCCATGATGTTGGCTCATTTTAGCAATTTGCTTTGTTTTGTTCTCGGTTTAGATGGTTGCTTTGCTTCAGTTTTGATTCATATGTTAATTATTTCCCATTTATTTCAACTGGCAAAATTCAGTTCACTTCAACTTTTTAATTTCCATAATCGAATGAAATATACAGTATATATAGTATAGTCCCCGCATTGGAGGATAAAGCCAGATATAGTTCATCTTAGTGGAAGACACTAAGATGAAGACACTAAGACCTGGCGTGCTGTGGTCCATGGAGTCGCGAAGAGTTGTCCGACTTAGCAACTGAACAACAACAACAACAGTTCGTCCACTGAGTTTTCAATCTATAGGCAGCTGAACAACTCTGAAAGGTTTCTGCTGGTCCTTTCATGTGACTTTATGATCAGTTTGCCTGAAATTCACAGTTAACGTAGAGATGCCTCCAAGTAAGATAGTTTCTAAATTTCAGAAAATAATGCAAAACAAAACCAAAGGTTCAAGCATTCAGAAATTGTACATAAAAACAGAGTTTTGAGCTTATAATGGTTGTGCCCAGATTGTACCAAAGTCATAGGAAATGCAGAGCTATCAGCAAAAATTTCCTCAAATTTTGAAAGATAGATGCAGGCCCTCCCAAGAAAATGTAGTACTTTTGTGTACTGTAGTTTAACATGCTGAGGCAAAGCACAAGAAACAAAACAAGCAGAGAAAAATATAAATGAATCATATTCACAAGGAACAAGTTGATGGCGAGGAATGGGTAATTTAGGAATGATAAAATGGGAAGGAATTCATTGATCTAAGGCAGCCATTCTCAGCAGGAACAATATGGCCCCTCTGGGGAGCCCTGACACATTTGAAGGAGGCTACAGACTGAAAACGGGATTTTATGTTTGTCTGTTCGTGTGGTAACCTTGTTTGACCAGGGTGGTGGTGTTGGAACCTGAGAAGAGCTCCTAAAGGACTATAGCCAGAAAAAAAAAAAGAGAATGGCTGATCTAAAGAACACACCAAGAGCTCCTGGAAATTTTCACTCCAAGAGAGGACATGGCAGATAGAGTGGTTAGCCTAATCCAGGGGTGTCAAAATCGTTTCATACAGCGGGCCAACTAGTATTAATGGTGCCTGCTGAGGGCTGGAAATGACATTATTAAGCATTAAGTGATGTCACTAAGCAGATGCTGGCCAAAAGTAGGCACTTTGATCTCATCTGTGAGGCTGAGAATGACAGAAAATGATAGAAGGGAAAATATACAAGTCTTGATACTATTTTCAAGATATGGGAGAGCCCAAATATTACACTAAGAGAGCCCAATTATTCTGTGGGCTGCCAGCCTTGTGTTTGAAACCCCCTCCCCCCGCTAACCCATATTCACATTTCATAGTGTTCTCCTAAAAATCATGCTGATAGGAAGATAAAGCAAAAACAAGATTAGCCACTTTCATGCATCCACTAGGTGCCTTACTGATAGCTCCAAGCTGTAAATCATATTGTCCCTTGAAAAACCCTCCACCTAATTGTTTGAAAATCACTGTCTCTTTATGGAGGAAAAGGCTCCAGGTAGTCAGAGACAGACAAAGAAAAGAAGGGAAAAAACACAAATCAAAGCCAGCTGAGCTTTGTCTTGAGTAGGTTGTGGGGACATTGTTTCATGGACGCATTGACACTGAAGCAGCTCTAAAGTAGGGTAGTTCATTTTGGAATGTGATTCTTGTTATATATTGGGTTCCATGCAATAGAAACTCAGACAAGGCAGGTGCAGCTTGAACAGTTTATTGCAACAGGCAACAGTTAACTGAAGGTCAACAGCCTAACCCCTTGTTGTTGTTGTTCAGTCGCTAAGTTGTGTCCGACCCCTCGTGACCCCATGGACCACGGCACGCCAGGCCTCCCTGTCCTCCACTAGCTTCCTGAGTTCGCCCAACTTCATGTTCATTGCTTCGGTGACACTATCTAACCATCTCATCCTCTGCTGCCCCCTTCTCCTTTTGCCTTCAATCTTTCCCAGCATGAGGGTCTTTTCTAAAGAGTCCTCTCTTCTCATAAGGTGGCCAAAGTATTTGAGCTTCAGCTTCAGTATTTGTCCTTCCAGGGAGCAATCAGGCTTGACTTCCTGGAGGATGGACCGATTGGATCTCCTTGCAGTCCAGGGGACTCTCAAGAGTCTTCTCCAACACCATAATTCAAAAGCATCTGTTCTTCGGCGCACTGCCTTTCTTATGGTCCAGCTCTCACAGCCATACATTGCTACTGGGAAAACCATAGCTTTGACTACGCAAACCTTTGTTGGCAGGGTGATGTCTCGGCTTTTTATTAAGTTGTCTAGGTTTGCCATAGCTTTCCTCCCAAGAAGTAAACGTCTTTTAATTTCATGGCTGCAGTCACCATCTGCGGTGATCTTGGAGCCCAGGAAAATAAAGTCTGTCACTGCTTCCATTTGCTCCCCTTCTATTTGCCAGGAAATAATGGGAGTGGTTGCCATGATCTTAGTTTTTTTAATGTTGAGCTACCCCTATATATTGTTGAGCTACCCCCTATATTGTTGAGCTACCCCTATATTGTTGAGCTAACCCCTAATGTTGAGCTAACCCCTATATATTGATAACTCCACCCTCTGCTTTCCCACTCTTCAGGATTCATATAGCTCAGGGCTCCTGTTTGGAGGGATTATTAGCTCAACACCTCCAGCTCTCTTGCTATGGCTTAACCCCTGGCTATCCTCCTGTGTACATAACAATTATCAATCAAATTATTACCCAGTACATGCTGAACAGCTTGCAATCTGCAACTCAGTATTTTGAAAAACCCAAACTGATTGCATTTATTGTACTTCTTTTTTTTTTTTAGGTTTTTAGTGTTGCTTCCACTACTGTTCAAAGAACATGAATATAATTCTATTAATATAGATGCTAATTCCAATGGTAGAATTGATTTCCCTAAGTGAATTCTATAATATCAAAACAGAATAGTACCAGTCCAGAGGAAAATATAAGGAATGTATATGGAGTGCATAGCAGAAGAGAGATTGGGGAGATGAATGTTGTATTGTCAGACTGGTAAATACAAGCTCTTCTGTAATGATTGTTGGCTTTCAGAGTTACTGAAGTTAATTTGAATGTTCTAGCTAAACACGATTTTACAGGTACATTTGAAGAGCATGTTGTTTTAGAAACATAATGAAGAATGCTAAGTTAAATTGTGAAGAGAGTCGAATGTGAAATTATAGCAATCAAATAGAAAGCAATTATTTGAACTCCAGTGGAATGTAATATTGCTGAAAGCAATATTAGATTTGAAGGGGGGTGTAGGAAAAAGGCTGGTAGCAGATGTAGCCTGTTTTGCTTCGTAATTGAAATTTCCTGAGCATCTGAACCAATTCTATGACCCTATTGAAGAGAATTAGTGATTGCAATCATATCCAGCTAATCAAGCCTTTTGCAATGAACCATATTTGAAAACCTACCATGTGTGCAGGATGTTTCAGTTGGCTTCTACATTTTTTTTTTACGCATTCCCACACAATGGCTTAGCATAACAGGTTTGATAATAGTCTCTAATCTCATTAAACAGAACACAGCAATTTTGTAGGAGGGAGGTCGCTAGGAATGGAATAAATGGAATAATGTTGGAGAGTTATGAGAACACCAATCCCTCTTAGGTGAATGGGAGTTCTGTATGTTGCTGTGATCTAAGAACTAAATATGCTTTGAGGCAATAAGTTGTTGTAGCTTTTTATGTTGTAGCTTACAAATACATTCAGATATAGGAGATGTTAAACAGAAATGCTTGTTTTAATAGTCTCCTCTATGAGACATTCAGATTTTAATTTTGTATAATTACTTTCTCACCATATTCATGGGAGATCACAGCTCAAAGAAGGAGCCTTTTTCAAAAATTAGCCTAATGTATATTAAGGTAAATGTAAGTCATTTTCCTAGACTGCAGTTTATGGAATGGTGTAATAATCTGTAGTGCACATTTGAATGGTCCACCAAAATAGGAGCATATTGAGGCCTTTTCTAAAGCAAGCAGAGATTATCATGGCATTGTAACTCAGCTATTTCTGCCCTGTAATACAACTATTCTGGACAAGCAAGCTGAAGAGAAAACTGAGAAATCCTAGATAATAAGTAAGCATTGTTACGTTTGCACAATTTCTGTGTTGCTGAGACAAGCTAGTTAACATAAGACTATTCAGTGTCAAGAATAATAGCGTCTTGATTGCCTGATAGTGATATAGATCACAATCTCACCTACCAGCATCTGCAATATCTGTTGGGTGCTTAGCAGTGCTTCATCTTGCCCTTTCTCATTCTTTTAGTTGGAGCACAATAAGATTGTACTGTATTGATGGGACTACAGAGGGGGGAAAAGCGTTTTAACTCATGCTACACCTTTAAGGCAGCTCTAAAGTAAGAAAATTGCAAGAGTAACTTAAACGTCCAGAGTAAAGGCCAAACTACATGTTGCATTCAATGAATAGTTATGTCCTCTATTGCTTTCAAAAAAAATTTAAATAGTAGCCAAGATGACCAGGTTCAGGCATGCAGGGTGGGGTATTCAAGCCTTTTCTGCTGACCATACTTCCCAAAATTATGCTCTCAATGGTGATATTAACCCCAAGAAGGAAATTTCTCTTGGTATAGAAATGAAACATGTTCTTTGACCCTGTCAGCCTAAATAGTATTATTATATTATATTACTGTACTTCCAGTGACAACAATGAGAGTGAAATCACTTGATAGAGAAAACTTGCATTTTTCCCAGATGTTTTACAGCCTGGTTTTAAGGTGGGTCTTACATGTTTTGATAAGACAAAGGAAATGGGTTTGTCATAATGACAGTCTTTAAAAAAACCCATTCTGCTATACTGTGTCAGAACATGTTTGTTTTTGCCAACTCTGTGGATTTGGTAACTGTTTATCAGATTGGTCAGAAGTCATGTGATGGAAGCCTGCAAACAAGTTTAGCTCCCAGTCCTCACAAACTGGTGTAAGAGACTGAGCTGCAAGTTGGGATTTTCCTCATTCCATTTTAATTGCGAAGGAGAAGAAAAAGTGATGATGCTGGTAAGTGTTTGCACACATTACACAATGGTGGTGGAAAGTCACCTCATCCCTTGGTTGGGGCAAGATAAAGTAATCTATAGATCAACTTTCAGTAATACAGATAATAAAGACTGTTAAAAGTCAGGTGTTTGTCCAGCCTTTCAATAAATTCTTCCACAAGATCCTAATCTACTTTAGTGTTTGCAAATCCAGATTCAGAATCAGGAGTAGAGAAGAGCAAGCTGGTTGAGGTTTGTTGAAAACAGCGGTTTTCAAACTCTCTAGGGGAGTTTGACCCACTGTAAGTGCTTGCAGGGCACTCCAGGATAACGCTGCTGCCTGGGGCGACAGGGGTTTCTATCTACTTACCTGTCGCCCTGGGGGTGTCATCCTGGGGATGCGGGAAGCCCTGTGGATGCCTCCACAGGGCTCCAAAACTGATTGCAGCCCATTTCCATTTTTTGATTGCAAAATCGGAAGTGGTTCGTAATAATGTTTTTCAAGTTTCTGAGACTTGGGGAGCCCTACAGAGGCATCCACAGGCCTCCCTGCACCCCCAGGATGACAGTGCTTTGATTGGTAAGTAGATTGAAGCCCCTGTCACCCCAGGCAGCAGCGTGGTCCTGGGGATCGCATTGCTGCCTTCTCTCCTTTCCATCTTTTAAGGAGACAGGGCCAGAGGTTCTCTGGCTGGGGGGAGGGGTTGAGATGCCCCAGTTTGAAAACCTCTGGCCTAAATGATTAGAAAGTGTTATGAGCTGTTCTCCAAAACATTGAACCATTCACCAACTTATTTTAAGACTAAATAAATGCTTTTGCCATTTCCTACAGCCCCCTTCACTTTTCTTTCTTGCTGTTTGGAGAAAAAGAAAAGCCCCATCTAGCAATTTAAACTTGCCGCTATCTCTGCCAACAAGGGGGGAAAGGAAGGGAGTCCTCAGTGCAGCTGGGGTAAGTAAAAGATGTGTTCGGTGAGGTGAGGCCAGGACTCTTCAAGCTTTGGCTCAAAGTTGAATTTTGGGAGTTCGTCTCTCTTTTGTGAGAAGGAATTTAGAATGCCCCAAATTTGTTTCCAAACCCATGGCCTTAAAACTTTGGCAACACCCCTAATCAGGATATTATTATTCCAGGTTATTTGATATGGAGAGGGAAGGTTTGGTGTATGATGAGGAAATTGGTAAATAACAACTTAAACCTTCAATACTTCTTGGAAGAAGAGAATTACAATATTTTTGGTCGAAATCCCTTTATTTTTAACTACCGTTTACAGTGGTCTCTCAGTATCTGCAGGAAATCTGTTGCAGGACCCTTCATGGATACTGAATTCTGCAGATAATTAAATACCTGGGGGGACTCATGTTGTAGCTTGCAGTTACAATCTCCGGAGGTCATGTACGGCCTCCCCACACCTCAGAAGGCCTCCCAGCTGCAACCAGAAGTCGCCCGCCCAAACAGGAAGTGCCTTCCATTCACATCCAGGAGACCTTCTGAGGCCCTCCAGGCATCAAATATTCAAATCTACAGATGTCCAGCCTGTGGATAAGGAGGGCCCACAGTATTTCTCTGAAAATAATTGATTTCATATAAATGCATGCTTATATGATATAGCAAACATTTTAAATGAAGGAAAAGCAGTCATGGGGCAGGGCTTAAGTGATCAAAGGAGTGAGTGGAGGAGTTTCAGGCAGCTATGGGATAGGTAGGCAGGCCCCGTATTCTCCTAATGCTGTGATTTTTCAGAATTAGGATACACAATTTTTTTTTCAAACTTTTTTCAGAAAATAAGCCAGGGTAATTGCAGGCGATGCAGCCCTAAGGTAAGGGAATATTAAGAAAATCCTTATGACTGCCTTGCAACTGCAGGTTGCCGCATTTGCCGCATTGGCACAACTATGTCAGTGCTGGAAGGTTGGTTAGGATTGCATCCTAACTCAGTGGGTCTCAAACCTTTTAGCACCAGGACCCACCTTTTAGAAAGACAGTCTATCTGGGACCCATTGGAAGTCATGTCATGGCCAGAAATGCTGTCATTGTGACACCAGAACCTGCCTTTTTCCTGAGAATATAGCGATAATTTGAGTTGTTTCTCAGCCATTTTCCAATAGCAAAATAAATCAGAAAGAGAAAAAGCCCATTTACAACTTTGACACAAGCAAAACAGCCACACAGCCCTTCCCCTTTCCAGCATCCATTTAACTTCATTATTATTATTTGCCTGTAAACCGCTTTGTGAACTTGTGTTGAAAAGCGGTATAAAAATACGATTGATTGATTGATCCCATATTCCCGTATTTTCAATATAGCTGCTTTAGGTGCTTCATGACCCATCTGAAATTGACTTGTGACCTACTGGTGGGTCCAACTCACAGTTTGGGAATCACTGCCCTAGCTCATTGTAACTTGGTCCATTCTGAACAAGCTGAGAGGAGTTCACCCATCCCTAATTATAATTGTACCCTAAAATTGTAAAGTGAGAGTCTTACAGATGTACATATTATGCAGGTGTACTTGGCATCAAGGGATTAGTAGAAGTTTTCTTTCGAATGTACATTCTGTATCAAATTAGATTTGCTGCCATGTAAAGTATAAAGTAGACTTTAGTGTTGCAAGTATGAGATAGATTTCAACTGTATTGGTATGGAATTTGAAACTGTTCTTGTGTGAGCGGGTGTGCATGTGTGCGAAAATTAACTATATAAGAAAATGAATGAAAGTAATTCTGTATTCAGATCTGGATTTCCCCCCTTGCTATATTTTGGCTAGAGAAGTGTTTTAAAATATGTATTATATTTAGTCTGGAAAAAAGGTGCCTGTGGGGGGACATGATTGAGGCATACAAAATTATGCACGGGAGGGACAGAGTCGATAGATGGATGTTCTTGTCCCTCTCTCACAATACCAGAACCAGGGGACAGCCACTGAAATTGAGTGTTAAAACAGAGTTAAAAGAGATAAAAGGAAATACTTTTTTAACCAGCGGGTAATTAAGCTATTGGACTCCTTGCCACAGGAGGTGGTGATGGCAACTGGCCTAGATACCTTTAAAAGGGGACTGGACAGATTTCTGAAGGAAAAGTCCATAATGGGCTGTAGGCCATGATGGGTGGTGCATCCTCCTTACATTAATAGTAGGCTACTTCAGAATGCCAGGTGCAAGGGAGTGGCAACAGGATGCCGGAATATTGTTATCTACTGAGCTCTCTTAGGTACCTGGTGGGCCACTGTGAGATACAGGAAGCTGGTCTAGATGGGCCTTTGGCCTGATCCAGTGGGGCTGTTCTTATGTTCTTTTATATTGAGAATCATAAGAACATAAGAAGAGCCCTGCTGGATCAGGCCAAAGGCCCATCTAGTCCAGCTTCCTGTATCTCACAGCGGCCCACCAGGTGCCCCAGGGAGGCACGAGACACAAGACGCTTGCATCTTGTTGCCGCTTCCTTGCAAATCATAGCATTTGAAAGAACAGCTGAAACCAGCAGCCTAATTTCACACTGGTCTTTTTTCACTTGGGTGATCACAATGATTTCAGTCAATCCATGCAGGATAGGAATCCCAGAGGTGAAATATCAGTGAGTAATCCATTTAGCCGCCCTCCTACTGGAATTTCGAGAGGTGCTAAAAGTTATTGTATTCTCCATTCCTTTATAATAGCATTAGAATTTCTGACACAGTGTAAATGTAGGTGGTCTCTCTCTCTCTCTCTCTCTCTCTCTCTCTCTCTCTCTCTCTCTCTCTCTCTC
>JAJKFI010000050.1:9861985-9893837 GCA_029204185.1 Lerista edwardsae
ATGCCAGTTTCCACCAGTTCTGGAGTGTGTGGTGTGAAACTGCAACAACGTGCACCACTTGGCAACAGCATCACAACATGACACCGAAAATCATGGCTAGAGAGGCTCGGCGGGCAGTGATCCTGTGCACAGTTTTTGGTGCCTGAATAGCCTGCCCGCCTTCAGCCAGTTACCACTACGGTTGTCTTGAAACTGGAAGTAACTGTGGTGACGTCATCATGTCACTGCCAACTACTTCTGGGTGCTGAGCTCTGCGCCGACAACAGGACAGGGTGTCATGGCAGTGGTAAATATGGGGAGCAATGCCATACCCTGTTACACAAACTGCTTTCCAAAAGTTAGCTGAATGACATTGTAGGGTGAGGGTTCTGTTTGAGAAATGCAGCTCCAAAACTATCTTGGACACCCAGAACAAGTTGCAAGGTTCTTTGAATCCTGAGCATTGTGAATGACTGTAGATGCAACTCTTTGGTTGGTGTCAGTGTGCAGTAATTCTGGTATTATTCTCTGTTCACATATGTAAGTAAAGCTATTAGTGGCACCTTGGCTGATAAGTTCATGGTACATATGTTTCCTGCTTTCCCTGCCTTAGTGATTGATCTTGCCTACATTCAACACACTCTGCTTTCAGGATGTAGTGCACTAGGCTTTCATTAACAGATTCTAATGTTAATGAAAGCCTGGAGAATTACATCCTTTCTTATTGTTGGCGATGTTGCCAGGATGAGTTACATTAATAAAAACAGCTGCTAAAATCAGAACATGGTGTTAATTTATTGTCTGTTCTTGAAAGCTCAATTATGTAGGGCAAAGAAACATTAATGAAAAGTTTAATGGCTCGAGTCAAAGATTATTGATAGATACAGTGCTTAACCCATTAAAATCTCATTTTATGTCCTCCAGATAATACAGTATAGTACATGAGAACATTCTGTACCAAAATTCATCCCACCTACTTCTGAAAAGGTACTGTTTTAAGTGCCTTTTTTAGCCCTAAAGGAAACACTGTGGTAATAATTCCGCATATTCTTCTTTGGCCCATTCTGCTGACAATCTTGAAAGAATAACTTTGAAAAATCTTCAAAAATGATAAAAGATTATGCGTGAAATGTTATAACCAGTGAGTTTAAGAAAAGTATCTTAATAGCATAACTTGAATAATGCCCCTTTCTTTCAGCCACCCTTACTTGCAACATTGACCCCTCCTGATTCTAGATCTGTCTAGTTTGCTGCCATCTTTGTTCTCTGGCCTACCTTTCAATCTTAAGAAAAAACTTATTATGGCATTGCTTTGTACTCCTGACATACTGAGCATTTAATTAGGCTGATTCAATCCTAGCCTGCTCATTTTTCATCTTTGTTGTTGCAGGTTTTGTCCATTTCCTTTTTAATAAATCTCTCTCTCTCTCTCTCTCTCTCTCTCTCTCTCTCTCTCTCTCTCTCTCTCTCTCTCTCTCTCGCACACACACAGATTCCCTTTTTGTCCCAAAGAAAGGCTGCTGTGTGAAGGTGAACTGTGAGATAAAGGAGCATTTTTACTCATCAAAAAGCTGCTGATGTGTGACCCATAGGAGTTGCAGCACATTTTCAGACAGCTTCATGTGGTTCTCAGTGTCCTCATATCAGTACAGAACTAAACTCTTCTGTATTCTCCCCACTTGGTGTGTTATTTTTTTTTCCTCCAGTGTGATTTAGCTGGGCAACACTTAATTAAACTCCATTCCTTCTCTTTACGCTTCAGGTATTATTATGCAGCTCTCTTCAAGAGGCAATTTGTGTGCTGTTTATTGAAGCTGTGAATTTAATAATTTCAACTCCATACTATTGGATTCTGGCTGTAAGGAGATGTATTGACATGTCCTAGGAACGGATTCCCCCCCCCCCCCGTGTAAGCATATTGTTTAGCTTATGAATGGGCAGAAGCAGTGCTATGGCAGGCCTTCTAAAAACAAGTTCTTATACATAGCAAGATTATTCCAAATACCCTACTCTTTTCATAGTCCATGATTGTGGCTACATCAGAAATAAAATGACTATATTAGAACATTTACCTTAGATGCAGGGAAATGAATTAGGTGTTCCCAGACATATTATACTTTGATCTGTGCAGAAAGACTTGTGGGAGAGGGGGAATTTTGAAGCAAGCAAAGATTTATCTGCTATTCTCTTAGCTTATTTTTTTCCTAATATCCATAAACAGATTCCAAATGCATCATTTGCTTAGGGTCAGTAGTAGCCTAGTAGTTGAGCCTAGTAGTTGCCAACTAATCTTGTAAATCTGTGCTGCTTCAGATATGCAGATGGTATCCACAGCCACTATTTCTGTCAGTGTGCTAGTGTTGTCGGGGGGGGGGGTCCCCTGTGGATGACTCCGAGAGGTTCCCCGGCTGAGAGTCTCTGTTCGGCGTGCAACTTGGAGAGAAAGACCCCATGGAAAATTCCTAGCTGAAAGTAGGCTAAAACAACATCAAAAGCCTAAGATGACAGAGACCAGCGCTGGATTGGATGTTACTGAAGCTTCAAAAATATGGACTTTAATACATATATTAAAGGACACAAGCAGCAAAAAGCACAGCCCTGAAGGACTGACTTGTGTCAAGATCTTACATTTGGCATTGCATTTTATAGGTTTTTATCAATGTAATCTGTTGTTATCAATCCTTCCTCCCAAGGAGGAAGAGGATTACAAAGGCACAATTTCATGTTACAAGTCTATTGGAAGACAAGAACAGAAATGCAAAAAGAGCAAATACTTAATTTCATCAAGCAATACAGATACAATGGGGTGTAGCAGGGTGTGTGTTGCTTCAGATTCAGGGTGGGAGGCTTCTTAGCAGAGTCTGAAAAGAATTGTCCAGGAGAGCCTAGCTCCTGGGCAGATAAGAGCTTGATTTAATTTCAGGCAGGACTTGTCATTGTATATAATACACCTTTTGTCAGAGACCAGATTTGCATTTCAAGACTCTAAGGGGAAAGGAGATTTACAGATGTCTCTGGCACCAATTCTTAATAGTTTTAACTCTCAAGATGAGACCCAAAATGGAGTCAGGTCTGTACATGTGTTTGGGAAAGGGAGGGTGTCCACAACCTTCCCCTCCTTGATGGGGTTTCATGACCTCTTGGTCTGTTCTTCCCCTTTCCAAGTCCTGCATTATGTACATCTGACCATTGAGCATAGCAATGCAAGTGTTTCCTGGAAGGCCAAAATAACCACAATGGGGTACAGAGCCACATTTGAGAGGCTGCCAACAGTTGGACTCCAGCCAAGGAGTGTTTCCCACCAAGAATTACTGCTGGCCGCTTTTTTTTACTGTGGCCAAAACCTTTACTATTTACTGGTTACTGTGCAAGGGTGGCGTTCCCACCCAAAGCTTGCAGCTGCTGAAGCTCATATAGTCCATTAAACAAGTCAGGTTCATACCCTCTACAACACTAAGGGAGATAGGCTGACAAAAAGGAATATTTATTATAGCAATGCTCGTATTTTTTTCACCCACTACAGCCAGCGTTTTAGTCCCAACCTGAAGTACAGAATCCACTTTTAGTTTTGTTTTTCTGCAATACCTTTCTATCCTCTTTCTCT
Source organism: Lerista edwardsae (assembly GCA_029204185.1). Classification (NCBI taxonomy): domain Eukaryota; kingdom Metazoa; phylum Chordata; class Lepidosauria; order Squamata; family Scincidae; genus Lerista; species Lerista edwardsae. The sequence goes on from JAJKFI010000050.1 coordinate 9,865,569, forward strand.
GTCTTCTACCTTCTTTCTTCCCAGCTCTCATTTTGTCTTCATGTGCATAGGATGGGGCTGTAAATCTCTCACAGGGCTTTTGTTCTTGCTTAAAATAGCAGCAGCAAGCTATGTTTGTACTATTTTTATCTTCCACCTTTATTTAATTTGCTGTCATTGCTGCATCCAAGATCCTGATCTTCTTGAGTGCATTAAACCTTCTCTTGTCATTCAAACCATTTTTCAGCACGGAGCTTGAATGCATTGAAATATTCAGCATTAAGAGCGGGTAACTCATATTCTCCCTTTCTTCTTCAGCATGGTTGTTATATAGATACTGTGGCCCCTTCTGATGGTTTTGCTTGTTTTGATTAAGGAACTTGAGCAGCTTCATATAGTATTATGCAATAATTTGAATCCTCATCTACTCGGTCACTGAAGTCAAATAGGTTTCCATAGACAGGTCTGTTGAATACGCACAAAATTCTATTGTGGGATAGAGGAAACTTGTATCCCGCAGCCCTAGCCCCCGCTTCTGCCTTATACAGCTCATGTATGTCAAGTTTGTACAATATGTGCCATTCTTCTCCAGTGAATCAGAGCTATCGATTCTTAAGAAGCCTGTCTTAAGAAGGTGCAACAAAGTCATGCACTAAGGGCCAAATCGTAACAGCCTTCTGTTCCACCAATACAAAATTCATATTCCAGTGGCACAGTGTGTTTTATGGCTGTTGCAAAAGGCAACACACTATACAGTGTGGTCTGGCAGCTGCTGCAATCAGCAAATGGCCTGGGCCGCAGTCCCTCAGTGCAGGGGGTGGGCAGGAAACAGAAGGCGTGGTTGGGAAAGAGCGGAGAGGAGACTGGGATGAGGAGAGGAGTAGATCAAGGCTGGGAAGGGGACAGTATTGGCATCAGTGGCAATATCCTGTACCCCTTCCTGGCATCAATTTCCTAATCTAGGACCTGAACCAGCGAAGTAGCTGGTGGATGTCCGAGTAAAGGGGGATGGTGTAGCTTATACTTCCAAATCACTAATTCTGAAAATATGACTGCTTCTCCTGGGCATACTCCAAACTGTCCACATATATAGGCCAGAAATTCAGCTTCTTTGCAAGATTTGTTTCCACCCCTAAATTCCCTATCTACCCAGACTGGACAAACTGTTTTCAAAGACTCTTCTTTATCTCAGCCCCTTCAATTTTGGATCACGTCAATAAGAAAAAAAAAATTCCTAGGCCCAAATTATTTTGGGCTTTAAATATAGCAATCAGCATCTTGAATTGCACTTGGGAACAAACGCAGGAACCAATGAAGTTTGAAGAATGTTGGAGTCCTAACATTCAGTACATGGAGTTCATGCACTATGAAAAGCAGGACATAAAACCTTCTTAAGTGTTTGTATTATAACTACAAGATGCTTTTAGAGATTTTGAATTTGCTTAATTTCATAATTGTATCTTGTACATTTAATAATGGAAAAAATAAAATAAAAATAGGATTTATCATACAATTGTCATACTACAATATTTTAAGGATTTGACTTAGTTAAAACCTGGTTCCTGTATTATTTGGGGTTGTGTTTTTTTTGAACAGAACAGAAATGGTGAATGAACTTTTTTACATTGAAGCTGTGTCTGAACTTCTGTTATTGATTTCGCATATCTGTGTGCATTTTATTATTCTGAACATTTTGGTACAACATTTCGAACAGCATATCTTTTCCTAGTAGCCAGAGGGGAAAACATATTGTTTATTTTAGTAGTACATCCCAGCTGTTATGTTGCTACCTTCTTCCTTTTTAATTGGCTAGCATGAATATGGCAGTCTTTCTGAGCAAAATCAGTGATTTTTTTTCTCCATGCCCTCATCACTTACAGCTTAGTACTTGTTTAACAACTCGATTTTATTGTTGTGAGACAGATTTTTAAGGCTGCTGCAGAAAAAGCTACTCAGTCATAAGTAAAAATAGGAGAGTCCTGATGCTTTTAAACTAACTAGATGAGACAAAATAAGCAGTGGGTTGTAAAGCTTACCAGATGTTTGGAGAAAGAACTAGTGAAGCAAGTGAAAAACTCTGACAGATCTGTTGCCTTTAGGTACAGAAAACAGAGGTTTTGGTGTAGAATTTTGTGAAGACACTAGACCCCGTCCAGGCAACTGAATGTAAAAGCTTAACTGCAAAAACAGAATTGGCCTATAATTTATACTAGCTTGACAGTTTTGATTTTGTTATTGTTCTGGTTTGTGTCTTAGCTCTCAAATCCTGATATTGAAAATGGAAACAGAGCAATGAAATATAAATGGTTCCAAGAAATAGAGATTCTGTTCAGTCTGCCCCAAGGATAAACACTTGTGCGAACTTTATATACCATGTGAGAATCTTTATATGTGCAAAGTTCATGAATTTACACATGCATGTCAACAAACGTACCCAGAACAACCCATCTGTTTTTATATGAACTGCCAATTTATCCTTAGGGTCCAGTTTCATGCACTGCTCCTTCATGTCCAATACTCATTTCCTATTGCTATATTTCTGATCTAGAGCAGCAGGTGCATGGTTTGCAGTAAAACAGATGAAACTGCACCTGTCTGCACTCTTTCAGTGGCATCTCTGAATACACAAACTACTAATGACTAGTCTCTTTACTATATAGCAATAGTTCCCAAACTGTGGTTTGGGAAACCCTAAGGACAGCGGAAGTCTTGGCTGATAGGTGGTGGTTGCATACTGATGTTGTTGTTGTTCAGTCGCTAAGTCGTGTCCGACCCTTTGCAACCCCATGGACCACAGCACGCCAGGCCTCTCTGTCTTCCACTAGCTTCTGGAGTTCGCCCAACTTCATGTTCATTGCTTCGGTGACACAATCTAATTATCTCATCCTCTGCTGCCCCCTTCTCCTTTTGCCATCAATCTTTCCTAGCATGAGGGTCTTTTCTAAAGAGTCCTCTCTGCTCATGAAGTGGCCAAAGTACAGTATTTGAGCTTCAGCTTCAGGATTTGTCCTTCCAGGGAGCAATCAGGCTTGACTTCCTATAGGATTGTCCGATTGGATCTCCTTGCAGTCCAGGGGACTCTTAAGAGTATCCTCCAATACCACAGTTCAAAAGCATCTATTATTCGGCGCTCTGCCTTCCTTATGGTCCAGCTCTCACAGCCATACATTATTACTGGAAAAACCATAGCTTTGACTATGCGAATGTTGGCAGGGTGATGTCTTGGCTTTTTATTAAGTTGTCTAGGTTCACCATAGCTTTCCTCCCAAGAAGTAAACATCTTTTAGGGTGCAATCCTAAACTGAGTTAGGTCGGCATAAGCTAAGCCAGCAAAGTTTGGCCAACACCAGGGACACCATAAAGTATGTTTGTATGCTCCCCATACAAAAGGGGTCCCAGTGCTAAATGTTTTGAGAACCACGGGTCTAATAGTTGAAATAATCTTCCTTCTATATGCATTAGGTAACTTCACTCTTCACAGATGTGAGTCATCCTCCCTGACTCCAAGAGTAGTCCAAACATGCTTTATGGTGGCCCTTGTGCTCACCAAACTTTACTGGCTTAGCTTATGCTGGCCTAGCTCCAATTTAGGATTGTGCTCTTAATTTCATGGCTGCAATCATACTGATGCAGGAGTCTTATTTAGAAACTGCATTCTTAAGTTTAGGAGTGGCTATGAAGGTTTAGGAAAATGAAAGAATTGACAAAAATTCATAGGGAGCACTGCAATGATGAATATGAAGCCCTACTGCAATAATTATAATTATTTAAGTATTACTTTTTAATATTTTTGTCTTCTGGCATTCAGCAGAGAATAATTTGGTTTACTGTCCTCCCTTTTGGGAGAAGATTTTAAACTGAAGTTACTTTAAAAGTAACTTCAGTGGTTGTGAAGTTATTTATAACAGCCAGGCTCTTTAATGTTTATGTTGGATAGGGAGAACCAGATATAAGCATGAAGACATTAGCATAAGAAATAAATACAAAAAGGAAGTAATTTTTTTGGCCATCTGTTTGGTTTCCAGACCTCTAATTGCCTACATAATACCAGACAGACATTTGTATTCAATATATGTTTAAATGTCCTAAAATTAATCATCCAGCTCTGCACACATTCACTTATTTAAAAGTGATAAAACATATGTGTGCAGTAGTGTAGCAAGAGGGTAGTCAAAACACTTTGTATTTACAGTACGATAATGCATCCTGTAAGCAGCCCCTCCCCCTTGCTGCTGGAGTCATTCTGGGAGCAAAAGCAATGAGGAGGAGACCCTCTGCTTTGCTTTCACTGCCCGAATTGGCTTCAGCAGCAACGGGCTGCTTACTTAGAGTTTTTACCCCATCTAGCTATGTTGCTGCATAAATGAAATGTAATATAATATTAATATCAAACAAATGCCTTCTTTAGTGATATTATATATTATTGCAGTCCTTTTAAAAACACAAGTAACATGTACGTACAGGGAATAGTGTGTGGGGGCCAAGAGTAGTGGCCAATGGCATGACTGTATAATTTGACATAGAAAGGAAAATGGAGATGAGAATGAAGGTACTGCCTGCCAAGTAAAGTCCTACGCCACCCTTTATGAGGTGAATCTGCTCCCCTGGAATAACCCGCAGAGGGCATGACAGGGTGTCTTGATGAGCTCCTGGAGTTCCCAGTGCTTGATGGATGCAGGAAAGTCCTTTACAATGGCACAGAAATGGCTGAAAGTGGCTGCTGTGGACAGCTTTAAGGCAGGCTGCAGAAACCTTTAGAATGCCTGTGGATAGCCAAGAACAGTTAGTGGATAGTGGATAGTGCATGGTAATTGGCAAACCTGCTCCCTGAGGATAAGCAAATCCATGGATAGCAAGTTCGCTATTAGGAAGAACTGACTGTTATTACATTAAATAATAACCAGCATTGTTTTTATATTTAGCAATTGTTACATGCTAAATACTTTCTGGAACACATACATAACATGACCCCTGGTAGAGAATTTATATTATATGGGTCAGATAAGGTAAGACAGAGACAGGCCGAAATTCACCTGAAGGGGAGGGAGTGGCAGGAGCACCTCATTCACAATGGGGACTTGTGACAGGGGACTTGGTGAAGAGTGAAGTTACCTAATGCACATAGAAGGAAGATTATTTCAACTATTAGACCAGTGGTTCTCAAAACATTTAGCACTGGGACCCACATTTTAGAATGGCAATCTGTCCTGGACCCACCAGAAGTGATGTAATAGCTGGAAGTGCCGTCATTGTGATGCCAGAGCCTGCTGCTTTATTTCTCAGCCATTTTCCAATAGCAAAGTATCAAGGTTTGAGTTAATCTGTGGAACTCTTTGCCACAGGAGGTGGTGATGGCATCTGGTCTGGATGCCTTTAAGAGGGGATTGGATGGATTTCTGGAGGAAAGGTCCATCGTGGGTTATAGGCAATGATGGATTGTGCAACCTCCTTACATTGGTGGTGGGCTACTTCAGAGTGCCAGGTGCAAGGGAGTGGCAACAGGATGCAAGCATCTTGTTGTCTCATGCCTCCCTGGGCCACCTGGTGGGCCGCTGTGAGATACAGGAAGCTGGACTAGATGGGCCTTTGGCCTGATCCAGCAGGGCTCTTCTTATGTTCTTATGAGTTGCAGGCTGGAAGCCCCCGGGTAAAGCCTCAGGCAGGCCTTGAGAATGTCTGGTCTGCAGCAGCAGCTGAGGCACTCCACAGGTGAAACCTAATTGCCTGCTGGTGGGCACAGCTGCAGCTGATGAGGCCAGCCTGCCTGGTAACAGGATCCCATTGGCCCTGCCTGCCCATAGAGGCAGTTGCTACAGGTGGGTGTGGGTATTTGTGGATGCGCAGCGGGACGCTCAGCCAGTTTGTGAAGTGCTGAATGGACAAACTGTGGACTACTGACTGTATGTTTATGAATCATGTTTATAAATCAGGTTTATGAATTATGTAAGTGAATCAGAAAAAAACCCTATTTACAACCTTGATACAGGCAGAATAACCACACAGCCCTCCCGCTTCCACTGTCCCATTGTTTCAATATGTCTGCTCTAGGTGCCTCACAATCCACCTGAAATTGGCTCATGACCCACTGGTGGGTCCCAACCCACAGTTTGGGGACTGCTGTATTAGACAAATGAAGACTGCTGCCCAGAATGCTTAGTAGACTGCTGCTGCACCTCACGGTTTCATTCCACATTTATTTGGGGTGTTTGTCACACTTGAGTCATGGGAGGTGGGGCTAAAGAGAACAGGCAATTCTGATTCTTTCAGTACGCTAGCCAGCACACCTGTGCCAATTCTGTTTTCACATTTTCTTTGTAATTGCTTTTATTGATTTGATAAGAATTTTTTGTTTTAAAATTTATTTTCCCCACCTTGATTTATTTAATATAATAGTCCAATACCTGCCTAGTGCAAGATTGCAGTCTAGATATTGACAGGGAATGAGTCAAGGGGGCAGGTTAAACTACCAAAGTGAGCAAAGAAATAAAAGATTTATTTGAGAAAGTTGTTATCATTAGTCCATGCAAACTAGAATCTGTATTATGTAGATTTCCATTCATATCACATTGTTGAGGATGTATTAGGTTATTCCCATCCCACTGAAAAAAATATACTTGATTCTGTGGGGACAAAATGCAATTCATTATATGCAAATTTTGAGATTGTTCATTCTCATGCAACCTTCAGTGTGTCTGTTTTGTTAAATGCTGGTATTTTGAGAAAGAAACAATTTTGTTGAAGCAATAACAGTGTGTTTAATTTCTCTCTTCCAATTCACTCTGTTTCTATGAACCTGTTCTTCAGACTACACTAGCAGTACTGTTGTTAAACAGGGAAAGTGATAATTATAGTATTGGGCAAATGATAGTCTAAAACACGTTCCTTGAAAAAAACATGTAAATTATGGTTTTGAGACTGCTGCGTCGTAGCATTCTTATTACATTATAATTTACAAGAATAAGGTATTATTTATGATTGCAGCAAGAGTACAGCTAAAATTTAACCACGCAACAAATCTTTTGGGGGTGAGGCAAAATTGACTCTGGCAAAATGTGGCGCCTGTGGTAAGCCCTTTGTGGCAGTACTTGACTCCAAAAGGCTTAATTCAGATCTCTGGCTCTGAACGTTTATTTGGAATTGAGACTTCTTGTTACAATTATAAACTGTATATGCTCAAAGAGTTTTTTTTATTCTAGTCTACAGATTACTGCATTGTGCCTGGCAAAGTGCATTGAGTAGAACAATACTGGAATGTTTTTTAAGGATGACTTTAGGGTTCTGGAAACTGGTTAACTGTTGCTTAGAGAACTAATCAACTCGCTGTTGACTGATGAAATATCCCATGTAAGACTGCAGATGATCCAAAGGAACTTGTATGATCTTCTAATTTGTATCCTCAGTCTCTGCTCAAGCCACACACAAGGTAATTTTAGGGCTCTTGGGCCAGCATATTAAGAGCTCAGAGAACTTTAAAAAAATGAGAAAAAGTGTGGGTGTGAAGACCAACCTTATGAGCTGCACCAGCAGGGTTGGGGGAAAGGGGGTTAGTAGTTTAACTATGTGATTTACATGGAAATATATTGATATGGGGAAACTTCATTGCATAACATGACTGTTACATGCAATATAAACTTATCACTGAAGAAAAAGGCTTTTATGAAAATCAACCAGTCCCTCCATCATGATCAAAGTTTGTAATTCCTTTGTTTGGCCTTTACACCATGCCAACTAAAGATGCAAGACAATAGAATTTGGAATAGAGTTGGTAAGCATTATCACAGTTATTGATAAGGCCAACATGAAATAAAACAATCAGTAGCAGGTCCTGCATCACATTCCAACCCCCTGTGTACAGGCATTTAACCTAGACAAGACAATAAAAGCATCCCCTTCCCTTTAGGTAGCGGTTCTCAAACTATGGGTCTGTAGCCCATCAGTGGGGCATGGCCCAGTTGTTGGTAGTTCAAGAAACTGATAGGGTAGATTAGACTATGTTAATCCAAAAAGTAAATAATTTCTTTTGTGTGGGGAGCACTTCTGCCCAGCCACCATTATAGCCATTGAAGCCTGAGCTGGATGGTGAAGTTAAACTTTTTTTTAGGTGGGTCCCAATGCTAAAAGGTTTAAGAACCACTGCCTTATTATCATTCCCACTGACTAAACTGTGGGCCTTTAGTTGGCAGCCCAAGCTTCTCTGCTCCAATCCCACCACTTAGAATGGTGTGGGAATTGTCCAAAATGATGGAGGTTGTATTATTTGTTTTTAAAGATCATTTCCAGTCTTCCGGAGATGCCTGGCACTTTAATATAGAAAGCAGGACTGAAAATGGTACATGTATTAGGCTGGTTTAGAGTTTGTACAATACTGCTGTTTGTGCAATGTGAGTGATGCCATCTATACAACTCCTGTAACTACTATGGTGTTCTGAACTACGTAGTAAGTCTTAGCAGAGGGATTAATGCAATATAGTGGCATATACAAGGTGGGCCATAAGTTTCCATACATATGGTTTTTAGTAAATCATCTTAAGGAACGTATCACCAACGCCATTACAAGCATAACTCCAGCTGTGCTAATACATGTTCATCAGCAGTGGCGGACACGTATTGAAATATGTTTTCAAAACAATGGCAGTCATGTACAGCATATTATATAAATAGAAGTGTTTATTTTTCCTATGTATGTAAACTTATGGTCTACCCTGTAGATTAATGCAGTGGCAGTATAGCTTGCAGAGTTGGGTACATTGAATCGGAGCACATGAACACAGGCAAACATTTCTTACAGATGTACAATTGCAACCCAGCCTTAACCATGTTTAGGATCTTTTGATTGCAATGGAACATTTCCAGATAAACATGTTACAGACTGCATTAAATCCAATTTATAGCAATTAAATTGCCCTTGAGCCTCTCTTGTGTATGCCTTATCACAATGTGACAGAAAACTTGTCAAGATCTGGTATAGTAGTAGTGAAGATGCTGAACTGTGAATTAGGATTTTGCCTGTTCAGATCATATTTCCGCTATTAACTCATTGGGTGGCCTTGGGCAAGTCTCTCTCTCTCTCTCTCTCTCTCTCTCTCTCTCAGCCTCAGCCTCCCAACTTCGATTTGGCAATACATATTATTTACCTCCATACTGAACAAGGTTTGGAGTAAAGTACCCCCAAGGTCCCTTCCAATTCAATCAGCCCAATCCTATGGGATCTTGGCACTGGTGGAACTATTCCACCAATGCTAATTGCCTTATGGCACATCTGGAACTGTGTGGACTTGTGTACTGCTGGAGTGTAGATGGGAAAGTCAGAGCCTTCTTGCAAACTCTGGAACAGGAAGGTGATGATGGGGAAGAGTGGCATGGGACAGGCGTGAGGTGGGTTCAGTGGCAGAGGCAACCACCGAATCCCCTTTCTCAGTCCAGTGGTGTGGGTCCATGCGGACCTGAGCCAATTTGCTCAGTGCAGATCCAAGTAGACCTTGCTGTGGAGGCTTACCCCCTGGGTAAGGGAATGAATCCTACAGGAAGTCAAGCCTGAGTGCTCCCTGGAAGGTCAAATACTGAAGCTCAAATATTTTGGCCACCTCATGAGAAGAGAGGACTCTAAAGACTCTCATGCTAGGAGTCCTTTCTAAAGACTCTCATGCTGGGAAAGATCGAAGGCAAAAGGAGAAGGGGGCGGCAGAGGATGAGATGGTTAGATAGTGTCACCAAAGCAACTAACATGAAATTGGGCAAACTCCGGAAGCTAGTTGAGGACAGAGAGGCCTGGCATGCTATGGTCCATGGGGTCGCGAAAAATCGGACACGACTTAGCGACTGAACAACAAGGAAATGAATGTTCCCTTACCTGGAAGAGACCTCCGTGACTGACTCCGTGACCTCACAAGATGCAGAGGTAGCCTTTTTGTCACTGCTGCGTCAGCGGGGAGGAAAAGGATAAGTGGGTTCTATTATTCCACTTGCTTTTTTGGGTTGTTTTAGGGACAACTTCAAGATAATATATAGGAACTGCTTTGCAAACTGCAAATACGCCAAACAAATGCTATGTATTGAATCAAGTATGAAAACAACGGTTGTGTTTAATCAGTTAATTGGTTGAATGTCAGTTACAAACATTTTGATGTAATTATTAAATCAATCCCCAGCTAATCAAGTTTTAATGATTTGAGTATTAATGCAAATACATAAAAACTGCTGGTGGCAAATTTCATCTTCGAAGAGGCAGTGGTATATAGCTAGTGGGAGGTCAAAACGCTAAGTACTGATGGGACCGCAATGTGCTCTGTAAGCGGCCCCTGTTCACCGGAGCCATAATGGGTGGTGAGAGTATTGAAGAGAAGATGCCTCTGCATTGGTCTCACTGCCCGGAATTTCACTGGCAGCAGGAGAAAAGGATGCTGACATGGATGCTGTCAATACTTAGTGTTTTGACCCTCCACTAGCTACACTGCTGAGAAGAGGCATTATATCTTGCAGTTGAAAGGAGAATATTGCTCCTTTCACATGCATATATGAATAATCTGAAAATAAAGTTTTTTTAAAAAAAAACTCATACCAAATTTATGTCAGCTTAAGTAGTGTAAATGCAGGTTAAACTTGTCTTTGGTCGGATTGTATCCTTTATACTGTATCTTAAAGTACTATGCAAAAATCAAATACAGCATATTCATAAAGAGTGAAGCCTCTCAAAATCTAATTATGTAAATAAAACAAATCAGGAAGCTTTTTATCTATATCTTTCTCAAACAATTTTCCGTTCTATACTGTTTTCTTAATGGTATAAATTTTATGCACCAACACACATCAGTTTACTTTTATACTTTGTTCTCCTGGAATCTTGCTGTGTGACAGGTTTATATAAGAGTCATAATTTATAGTCATTAATATGAAGATGTTATATCAATTACCTAAGCAGAAATACCCTGCAGAATTTATATCCTTCAGTTATTAAAAAGTGGTGACTATCTTAAATTAGTTCTAGGAAGTAAGAAGTTCAGCAGTGGAAATTAATCACTGTCATGTCCCAGTTGAGTGGCTGGAGAATGCAATGCGATGCATTTGTTTTGAAAAGGAAAGGTATTGTTATGGTTGCCTTAATAGAAATAGACAATAATAGAAATCTTAATTTAAAAGATATCTAGCAGCCATAAATCACATTTGCAATGTTCTGTAAAACAAGTAAGCGCTTCATAACAGTATGGCATAGGCAGGTTATCCAGCCACCCAATGGTTGAGGCATGGAAGTGCCAGCCAGTTTTATTTATTGGTGCCAGTATTGGTGTGATGGATTTCCATTAAACTACAATATATATAGTCACAAAAATTACAATTCTAAGATAAAGAGTGCTCTATATCTATATATCACTCTTAGTGTGATAAAGAGTGCTCTCTCTATATATCTACGTCTATATCCAGTGGTGGTATCTAAAGTGGGAGGAACCAGAACACTGGGCCGGACATATGGTTGATTGGCAGCCCGTCCATTCTGCCGCCTGCCCGCCATGCATAATAACAGAGGTAAGCTGTTATTATATCCAGTGGAGTAGAGCTTCTGCTGATGAACATACCAGCCTGACACACTCTCTGTGATGGGGTTTGTTTCAACTAATTATTGATACCATTTTCATTCATTCATCCTCATTGTCATTGTCATCATCGTGGAAACCATTGGGAATACAGTGGGCCCTTATTATTTGCGGGAGGTTCCATTCCAGGAACTCCTGTGAATAAGGAAAACTGCGGATATTCAAATCTGTGATTTTCTGGGCTCTCCAAACCCAACTGGAGCTGAGCTCTGGTCAGGTCTGGAGGAATTCTGAAGCCACGGAGGCTGTGTGCATCTGCCTGCATCCTTCAGAATGAAGACCGGAGCCCAATAAGGCTATTTCTGGTTTTCTGTGAAAATGGTTTTCTGTCTTTAAATGAGTCCATGCAGCTTTCTGAAGCCCCATTGGTATGGCTGCATCAGTGCTGGAAAGTGGGGTAGGATTAGTCCTCAAGGTATATAGTATAGAGAATTTGTTTACCAATGCATATTCTTAGAGGAAGACTAAGCACTACAACAACTATTCTTGCATTATTTAGAGGGTTTTTTTCTACAGATGTATAAGACGTTGAACTTAAAAAGAATGTCATGAATAAGTTGAGAATAAGCTAAATTTGAATCATTTGACCCTACACACCCTACTTACTATAGTAAAGATCAATCTTCCCAGTCATTCAGAGTGCAATTGGAGACTTTACCCCATGTTTCTGCAGGCTTCTAGAAGACTGGGGAATGAATGGAAGAAGTACCACCTGTAGATCAGTAGAGTGGGTTGGGTTGGGGAGAGGTGAGGTGAGGTGAGGTAGAATGGCATAGCAAATCAGAAATGCTCTAAAAGACATTGGGGAGTGGAGTTCAGGTAAGCTTGTTACTTTAGTTCTTGTTTTATTATTTTACTCCTCTGTAATTTTGTTTGCATTGCTTTTATAAGTGGTGAATGGTGTGGTTTTAAAAATGGTTGTAAGATGTCTTGCACAGAGGAGTATAAATAGTTTAAATAAATAAAATATACAGATTCAAGTTTATGTTATACAGGTATATTATATTGAATAGATTATAAAGAGTAAAAGAATGGTTTCATTTTGTACTTATAGTGAGGGGAAAAGCTCATTTGTTATTGGAATGAGACTCTTGGTGCTATATTGTAGGCTAATAAAAAAATGGCAGTGTGGCAGGTTGTGTGAGATATTTCAAAGACAGAGACAGTAGTTTTTTCTGATTTAGGTTTGCTACTGACTGAAGCACCGTGGGGGCTCTTTCTGAAACAATGATATGCCCTAATCGTTGAGTTGAGGGCAAAGTGCTAGTCATACAGGCTCCCACAGTTCATGAAATATGTGTAGCAAAATATATCTGAAGTATGGTTTCTGTTGGTGGTTTAGAAGAGACCGACGGGTGGGGGAGAAAGAAAGTAAAAACTTAGATTATATCAAGGCTTACTGAAACACAATAACGGTTTAATGGCCCTCTAAACAGCAGTCCCCTGGACGCTACTTTCTTAGACTTAAGACAGACAGGGGAGCTTACTATAGATTTCCTCTCTTTACTGCCATTCCCATTTTTATTTACAACAGTGCTTAGTAAAACACAGCAGGCAACATTTTTTACTTGGGCCATTATTTTTTCCTTATGAAGTACCTGGCAAGCATAGCAGTACCTAGCAGCGCACGTTTCTTGTAAGGTGGTGGTGGTGTTTTTTTCCTGAAATTTGAAAAAAAAAATGCTACTATATTAGCAAAAACCTAATTTGGAGTTGATATTCAAATCTGTTGTGTCATGGCGAAACATTTAGGGGAAAATCAGAGGTAGTACACTACAGTACAGGAACTACAGTTCCAAGTTAACGATGGACTTAACACTGCAATTTGTTGACTAACTAGAGTGGGAACAAACCAGAATATCAAACCACAGTATTGGCCAGATAGGACCATCTATCTTTTAAAAGCATTTACATCTTTGTTCTTTGACTTATGGCTACATTTATAGTGAGCAAACAAGTAGATGATATTTACCTATGACTAAAATGCGGTAGAGTGTCTGTAATGTGGGGTATACCTCTCTGACTTTATCTGGGCAACCATCCTCTCACTACCACTATCTCTCATCTGCCTTAATACACAAAATTTATTTAATTTGTGTGTTTTTTGAAGAATATATACCCCGCCTTTCCCATGCCAAAGCAAATGCCCAAGGCAGCTTACATGGGCAGGCTAGTCTAAACCACAATTTTTCAATGGGTGTTTTTTTTTTTTTTTTTATGAATAGACAGTATACTGTGATTCACCAAATCTTCAGTCCCAGATGTAGCCTTCACAGTGTGGTTCTCTCCTCTGGCCATGTAACAGCGAGCTTGAGCAGGTGATCATTAAGTCCAGCCTGGACAGGTCCTCAAAGTTGGACTCCATTCTTTTGCCAGCTGGCCTTCTCACAACATTCCCACATTGGCTAATCAGCTCCACAGCGACTCCGTTCTGCCACAACAGGTACTGCAGCTTGTCCCAGCCTGGCGTTCTGTCTCCCATCCAAAAATAGACCACAGATTCTCCTGCTTAGCTTCAGACAGTACCAGCAGCTCAAGCATCTGTCCATACCTCCTACCCCCACTGACCAAAATGACCAGTGCAAATATACATAATATTACAGGTTTCTACTATCCTATTTCTATTATCATGTAATGTTCACAGACTGGAGAAAATCCATCATGTGCAGAGATCAAATGTAATGACCAGAGGTGCAACTTTATAATTAATGGTGAAACGAAAATAGAGGTCTGGTCTGTCCCATGAGGCCAAGTGAAGCAGTCTCCTCAGGCGGCAGATTGATACGGGGTGTCCATCTCTATCTGCCCACTTGCTTCCACTGCTTCTTTTTATTTTCCCTGCATTAGAAAAGGAAGAGGGAGACAGAGAGGAAGAGGAAACATGGAGGGGAGGAGAACGCTGAGCTAAAACATTTGGAGAGTGAGAGGAGCAGAGACTGCTACATCATTGGATAAAGGGGGGCACATTTGACATGCCACCTAATGTGTCAGGAGGTGTTGGAACAAAGCAGAGAGGAGGGTGAAGATGCAGAAAGGTGTTCTAAAGTGCTCAAAAACTTAAAAGTGGGGTTTTCGGTCTAACTGAGTTAGCTTACATAGTGAGTCCACAGCACTCAAAGAAAGGAAAGAGACAAAAATACTAAGCATGCATTCAATTTGACTTCACATGAGACCAGAATAGGGACAATCCATCCCAATCTTATAGTGGGTAAGTACAGTTGGAGGTGTGAAATGTTTACTTCGTTTTGCGAAAGTGTTTTTTCCTCAAACTCTGGAGTACCAAGAGGTGGGAATGCACTAGCACCATGTGTTTAAGGCACCAATCCTATCCACACTTACCTGGGAGTAAGCCCCATTGACTATAATGGAACTTACTTCTGAGTAGAGATGCATAGGTTTGGGCTCTGAATTTGTGTCTCCTGCAAAAGAAATAAAATATTGACAAGTAACATTCTTCACAATCAATTTGCTTTTTGCAGGATTATCCTATGAATCTGTTATGAACTATTAAAGAATAACTTCTAGCAGAGTGATATACTTCTATACTGCTAGAATGCATGAATCAAAAGAAAGTAAGCTA
The DNA here is from genome assembly GCA_029204185.1 of Lerista edwardsae. Lineage (NCBI taxonomy): Eukaryota > Metazoa > Chordata > Lepidosauria > Squamata > Scincidae > Lerista > Lerista edwardsae. The sequence goes on from JAJKFI010000050.1 coordinate 9,880,716, forward strand.
AAGTTCCCGCTAGAACAGATGGGTGGGTGTTTTAAAGGTTTGCTGTTCTGTTAGCTTTCATGCTGGCCACATGACCACGGAAGCTTGTCCTAGGACAAAAACGCTGGCTCTACAGGCTTTGAAATGGAGATGAGCACCGCCCCCTACAGTCAGTCACGACTAGACCATTCGGTCATGGGGAAACCTTTACCTTTACCTTTAAGCTTTCTTATTGGTTCAAGAAACTGTGATGTTTCACAAGGTGAGTGATATCCCAACTAGCACTTTCACCACTGGGAGCTCACTCTGCAAGCAAAAGCTTTATCCATGAATAGAAGGAGCATTCCCCTTGTGAATGAGTTCTACATAAAGACCTTTTCCAGGAATGCAACACTCCTTCCATTCCCAGAGGAAGCTTTCATTTGCAAAATGCATTCCTGGCTACTATTCAGAAGTGCTACTTGGATGTCAGTTCAGTGTATCCAATTTGCCTGATAACATCCCTCATATTGCAGATGGAAAAGTAAGTTTAATTGTTTGTATTATGCATGTTTGTACTATAGCAATATTGGGACACGATGAAACTCCTGAATCTGAAACTCACTGTAATGTTATGTCATAGCCAAATGCATTTGAAGTTTAGCACAGGATTATTATTACATGACTGAACCTTCAATAATTTATATAGAACTGTAAGTCATGAGAAAGAACAAGACCAGATAAATTATTGAAATGACACGTTTCATTCTTGCCCCTTGGCTAATGGGTCATTTCTAACTGCATTCCAACTACAAGGCAGTATGTTCCAAGTTGCCCTTCAGAGAGTGCAGAATTGTGTTACGTTGATGCCAAAGAATCTTTACTTTCTTCCGCTTCAATATGATGTACAGAAAGCAATTCAATCATGTAAGGTCTGCCTTCCAATTATTTTACTGATTGCTTGTAGTGTGGAGAACAGACTGTTATCTTCCACTTTTGAGATGCTTGGTGGCTTGGCTGTATCACTCACATTACAGTTTGTATACTCTATACACCAATTGAAATAGCTTCAGTTCTGCAATTGATGTCTCCTCTGGGGTACCTGCCTGAGGGAAAACCATAACTGTCACATTTTCTTGTTGAAATTGACTTTTCTTTTTGTCACCATGTGTACAGTGACTGTTCATGGGGTTTTACAACAGAGGAAAAAAATATTTGCATTGTCATGGGAAGTAGGGTACTTGCCAGCAGTGTTATCTGCTGGGATGGAGGTTTAACGCTAGTTGTAGTGCTGAGGGGAAGCATTTTTCTTTCCTTTAGAACTCTTTTTTGTCTCACTTTTGAAGGTGGTGGTGACTTCAGCAGTTTTTCTAGGTAGACAGCTTCTGCTGGTTGCCCATTTTGTCTCTCTAGAACAGGAGTTGCCAACCTTACAACTTTAGGGCTCCTGGACCTTTAACAACTGTGTAGAGGTGGGAATTCCAGCAGCTGTAGCTTGTCATCTCGCAGTTGACAAGCTGCACCTGCTGAAATTCTCTCTTCTAATCAATTGTTAAAGGTCCAGGAGCCCTAAAGTTGAAAAGTTGGCCACCCCTGCTCTAGAATGTGCCAGGACTGGAGGCTTCCCTGGGACAAGGGCACGTTTGTGCCTAGCACATCTTTTTGGCATACATTGGTCTGCCAAAAGTTCACATAGCACTGAATGACCCTTTCCAAGCCATGGGACATTACAGTAGTTAGACTGAAGGTGTTACTTTGCTAACAACTGAGGTAGTGGATGATTTGCCTAAATAAAATAATTGAACATACAACTCCTTCCCATTGCTGCATTTGGTAATTTAACAAAATGTCATTGATGTCCCTGTGTCCATTACAGCACCTCTAAACCCAGTACTCAGATTTATTTTTTTAATTGAAATGAAAATTAAACTTCATATGATTAATTGAAAAATTGAGAAAATTACCCTAAGGAGAAGTTCAGAAACATACCATAATAAACCCATGTGGGGAGCGGGAAACCACTGCCACCACTTACCCCACAGTTCTCACAAAACTCTGCTAATGGTAGAATAAATGCAGGCATACATTTGGGCACAACCCCTTATATTTATAGATGCGTTGCTCACTATGACCATTTGTCTTCAGAATTGTTTTCTAAATTTAGGTTGCAATTGAACATTAGAACCTGGCTTCTATTCTGAGAATGCCTCTGTATATGATGTTGACATTTAAACAGATGGTATTCCTAGTAGGATGCTCTCGGTTGATCTTAGAGTTCTCATTGGAACATAATGAAGAATAAAGATAACTGCATGTGAATTAGCTACCCCATGACACACTTTATCTGTATGCAATTCAGGATAGAAAGCAGGTTTTTCTGTTTATCGATACATGTGAATAGATGAACCTACAAAATGCTGCAGTATATTTGCAGCCCCTGGGAGGATTAGTTCTGTTCGACTAGCTTTGTAGTGCAGAGGTCTCCAAACCCCGGTTCAAGGGGCAAATCTGACACACCAGTGGATTGTATCTGGCCCTTGGCACGTGGTGAGGAAGCTTGACTGTTCAAGCCTACAACAACCTGCTGATGGGGGATAAATACAGTGCAACCTTGATATCTGCTGGGGTTCCATTCCAGAACCTCCACAGATATTGGGGTCACCACCTACATGACCTTAAAAATGAAAAAAGTGCCCAAATCACATTTTTTACCTTTGCATGGTCAAACAGTACAGTTCCCCAGCCTCTTGAGGCTAAAAATAGTTCAAAAGATGCACTTCTGTTTTTCCCAGCATGGGTATATACCACATTCAGCCACTAGAGGCATAGAATGGAATTATTCAGTTAAACTGCATTACATTCAGCACCCCTAGTGACTGAGTGTGGTATATACCCACCCCACACACTTACTGTAGTCAGTCAAACTTTATTCATATCTTCAGCACATCAGTCCTCCATGTATTTATTTATTTCCTAGCCCTCAACACCACGTCAGATATATGATTCAGCCCTTGTGCTGAAAAGTTTGGAGGCCCTTGTTGTAGTGCAGCCTTCCTCCTGAAACAGGGGAGTTTTTTTAACCTCAAAAGTGCGTATCCCCAGGGCTTCACCTCAACATCAGAATACCCACTGGCTTGAGTTACTTTTCCATGAACTACATTTTCCTGTATCTTTCAACTGTCTAAACATTTTATTTAAATCGTTCAGTTTGTAAATACTTGATTTAAATGATTCCATGTTTTAAAAATCCGTAAGCAAATGAATATTTGTCGTTAGAGTTAACCTGAAATACACCAATGCTATAGCTTTGGATTTGGTTAAAATTATGTGAAGGTGGTTGATTATTTTCTATAGACCTTTCAGCATATAAAGTGCAGTTTGCAGTTTTTACCTCATTTTAATTCCAAGTGTATTGTACTTTTTACAATACTTTTCTGATTGCTTGCTTCCCTGTGCTAAGAACTTCCACTACTACTGCAAATAAGAACAAGGAATGCAGACATATTTATATCTTACAAAAGTGTACACAGCTGCTCTCCATTCCCATGGTCACCCAACTAGCAGAAATGCATTCATGTGTATTTGCTTGAAAGTGCAATTTGAAATGAAAGATGCCATAGTGGGAATGGCATGTCCAGATTTAACTATAGTATGGATTATAATACAATAAAATAGTAATCCATCTCCACTCTGATGGCTCTAATTTTTAATTCCAACCGTGGCATGCCTTATGATGCCGTTTATCTTGTGCTTTCATGTTGTCATGGATCTGATAGTTGTGAAATTGGCAGATGGCATCTGATGCTTTACCAGTAATCGTGGTATCAATCCTAGTGATTAAAGAGACTGCTGATTTGCTTATGTGAAAAGATTAATGTCAGGCAACAATGGCTTTGTTTAAAAAAAAATCCATGTCACATAATTCAGTAAGGAGACAAAAAGGTAGACTGGAACTAATCCAGTGTAAGGACTGCTATAGAGAGAAGCCTTTTTACTGTTTCCCTGATTCAGCAGTTGCTCACTTCCTGATGCGGAGTCTGAACTAGAAAATAAAATGCTACATCACATCACCACATACTGTTTTATCAGTCACATTGTAATAAAGAATGAACATTTTTCTCACATCTGTACAGTTAAATCCCACTGGAGTCATTAGGAATGAATCTGGTTATTTCAGTTCAGCTTGGTTTGAGGTTGGCTTGCTACTTGGATATGAATGGAATTTCAAATTATGACAATTACATAAATTTCAAAAAGGAATTATAAAAATTATTCAAACATGATGGTGAGCTCCACTTCATTGTCTTGAGAATGTTGGGCACTACTCCCAGGCTCACGTTAAAGAAGTGTTTGCGTGGAGATTACGTTAGTGTGATGGGGTGACTTAAATGGGCAGCATATATATGACAGCTGTATATTTTTGCACCACTCAGTGCAAAAACCTTGATAGCTGAACACAGGTGTTCCCCCAGTATCTGCGGTTCCCAGCACCCATATTCCTCATTGCCTTTGTTTATGTTGGTTTCATTCCTCCAACATAAAACATGTTTTTCTTGAACAAACGCTATAAGCAAAAATCTTATAGTCAGAAAAGAAGGCAAGCAGTCTGCAGCCTAGAAGGGAAACTAAGAGCAGCAGGAAGTGAACATTTGTTCTTGGTCTCCCTTCTAGGCTGCTTGCCTGCCCATCTGGTGGATCCCTTTTGGATCCCTTACTTGTATACGTTGACTAAAAAGGGCTGGTAAACTTAATGCTGTATTAAAACTGAAAGGTTTTATAAACCAAGGTTTATTTTTGTTGGGGAAGTGCATATAGATTTGTACCATGGTTTGTATTATACTTTGAATAGTTTGAACTCTGGTAATTCTGAAAATAGAACATGGAAATGGAAATGGGATATGTGGAAGATGATAGGAAATTTTTGTTAATGTGTGGCAAAGTTTGGCCAGCACAAGGAGCACCATAAAGTATGTTTGGACCACTCTGAGTCAGAGAGGCCAGCACACAGATGTGAGCCATCCTCCCTGACTCAGTGAGTAGTCCAAAAACACTTTATGGTGGCCCTTGTGCTGGCCAAACTTTGCTGGCTTAGTTTATGCTGGCCTAACTCCAGTTTAGGATTGTGCTCTCAGATACATCTGAAACCACATTTGCATTTTTAAGCTATATGAAAAGGTAGAGAGAGAACAAGAATGCATCTTTCTGCACAAAATGTTCAGAGAATGTTTTTTTTTTCCTAGCATGGGTCTATTTATGCCCAGAAGGTAGCATGTGAAATGACATTGAAAGATGGTCTTGTGTCATGCACTGATCTCTTCTTAGATGAGTGCACGTATTCTGGTTCTCAACATGTTCATGACTTATGATAGTATGTTCACATCTTCAGCAATAATTGGAAAAGCAGTCATGGCAGGCTTTGCAGGCACTGCCTGAAATGGTGTGCATCGTAAACATAATTTACATATCAGTCATGTCAGTAGTGTGTTGGGCACTACCAGTTGGGCTGTAGACATTTGGAGGAGGTGTCATTTGCCTGAAGTAATGCCTTTGTGTGGATAATGTTTATATCAGTGGTTCTCAAACCTTTTAGCACCGGACCCACTTCAATCTGTCCAGGACCCACCAGAAGTGATGTCATGACTGGAAGTGCCGTCATTGTGATGCCAGAGCTTGCTGCTTTCCTAAAAATACAGCAATAAGATGAGTTATTTCTCAGCCATGTTCTAAAACCAAGGTGAATCAGAAAGAAAAAAAAGCCAATTTATAACCTTCACAAGCAAAATAACTTCACAGCCCTCCCCCTTTCCAGTGTCCTATCTTCCCATATTTTCAAAATGACTGAAATTGGCTTGTGACCCACCGGTGCGTCCCCACCCACAGTTTGGGAACCATTGGTCTATGCAGCTTCCCCGTTTTCTAAGGCTCCTCACTTTCCTCAGGCAATCATATGGTGGGAGAGGGAGACGCCTCCTGATAGTTCTGTGCATTACTTGCGAATTGCAGGTTTTTTCCCCATCATATGTAGAACGACAGTTATAAAGTGTTATAACCACATCATCTTTTCTACTAAGTTGTTTTCCCTAGCCTTTGAGCAGTTGGAAATAAATGGAATGGTTTCAGAGCAAAGTCCATCAGGTTTATAGCTATAAACAATTGTGGTTGGTGATATTTACTCAGCTCACAAAACAAGCAAGTCCTGCTTTCTGACAGAAGAGATAAGATTCAGGTTTCTACAGGCTGTTGACAAGAGCACACTAGTGACCTAAGTAGCACCTGAGCAATGAATGAACTTGGTTGTCGCCCTGGTGTGTATAGCTGTTGTAATTTATGGCATCATGAGAGCAATACCTTTTCCTTTTAGTTAATACTCCCCTCTGTAGCCGAAGTGCTTTCTCAGTAGTCACTCATTTGTCGCCTCTGGTACTTTTCTCTTGACACAAAAGGACTGAGTTGGTCGTATTTAGGAACAAGCACCTGCACTAAAGAAAATATTAGCATATGGAAGGACAAGCAATTGAAACTCATAGGAAAAGCTTATTATCTTCTTCCTCTTCATCAGAGGAAAGGGATGAATTGGTACAGCACTGTTCTGGCATTTGCACTATAACGGCTTGATGTAATGCAACATTTCATTAACCTTCCGTAGGAGGCATCCATCTAGCATACACAGTGTCTGCTATATAGTTATTTTCTAATGCCAAAACGTATAATTGGTTTGCTCTAGCATGATTTGTTCATACACATGCACACCGTGTTTGTCAGGAGAATTAATATGTACACATTAAATTCTGTATAATGGCACAGAGCTACCACATTCATGTACTGCTTGATCAGTTTGTAAATATTGCCATAAGTGCAGTGAATTGAACTGAATTAGAATGGCAGTTTTCTTCTCCCTGCCCCAATCTTGCAACCAATGCATTCTTCTGCCTAGATTTTTTGACACACCAGTATAATCCTTCAGAAAAGATGGTTTGTTGCCCCAGTCTACGCAAGCCTCTTTGAATGAAAGGGGAGACTTAGTGCTTGGAAGATTCTAATGCAGGGTTTCCCAAATTGCGCGTCATGACCCACCAGCGGGTCCCGACATGATTGTTGGTGTATTGTGAAACTGAAACTGAGAAGCTGATAGGTGAGGAGAAAAATGTATTGAACCCTATGGAAAGTGAAACTGAGGCACATGAGCGTGTTTACTCATACGTAGGCAGCTGTGCCTGAGTGCATTTAAAAGGGCAGGCCAAGAGGAATGCAGCACCACCAGAATAGTCCCGATCAGTGGTGGGATTCAAATAAATTAACAACCGGTTCTATATCCTTCAAGCAGCCTTCAGGGCGGCCGCTGCCTTTCTTCCCTCTCCCAACCTAAAATTAGCAACCTGTTCTGCAGAATAGGTGAGAACTGGCTGAATCCCACCACTGGTCCCGATCCAATGATCCAACAAACACTCCAGAAGGAAGTCGTCCCCCCTTACCAGGCTAAGGAAAATGTATTGAACCTTATGGAACTCATGAATAGGGAAACATGCCTGTGCAAGAGCTTAGGCCGGGCAAAGGGGAATGGTGGCAATTTGATGTCCCAGAAGGCAGCATGCCTCACCATAGTCAAAAAGATTTTTAAAAAACTAGACACCTTTGAGCAGATGGTAAGGCATTTTTTTATTCTCAAAGCTAGGTGGGTTCCAATAAAATGCCATTTTTAAAAGTGGGTCTCAGTGCTAAAAGGTTTGGGAACCAGTTCTAGCGTTAATTATTGTTAAATCAGTTTTGTTAGTAAAGTAGGTTGCAACGGCACTGTAAAGCATTTTGTGACAGTGTAGAAGTTGGTGGCACTGGTGGGAAGACATGCATTGGTCTGCCAGCACAAGCACATCACAGCAGATAAGACCCACGCTGGAGAAAGTCAGAAGGGTTGGGAATGGTGGGCTGGGTGGGGGCAGGATTAGCAGTGCAGGTGCATACTGTATCCTGTCCCCTTTCCCAAATTAGACCTGCTGACACTGATTAACTCAGACTTGCACTGGCAAATCAGCAGACACAGGTCCTAGTAGACCCATTGCTGTGGTTGTGGCTTTTCCTGGGGCAAGAAAACAAATGTCCACATACCTCTAGGAGACTTCCAGGCTGCTGTATTCCCCTGAGGGATACAGCACAAGCTGCACTGGTCCCACTGCATTGGCGTGGAGGTGTTTCAGTAGGATTGGGTGGTTTATCTGTTTTGACATTGCGACTGCCATTGCCAATCTGTTTTGCACTGTTTTGCGGCAGAAGTGCTGGGAGGTTGGATAGGATTGGGCCCACCCAATCTATTTCAGCCTGTTTATGGTTCCAGGCTCCAAAATTAGAACTGCAAAGGTGTTGTAAAAATCTGAGGCAAGGTGAAATACCTTTGTCTTTAATAGGAGTAGGATTGTTAAGTTAAAGTGTGGTTGTTCCAGGTGAGGTTTTATAATGTGGTAATGAAAAATATGTGATCATAAAGCCTGCAGATTTATTGCCCTGTGAATAAAAAATGACTGCTACTCTATCCTGAAACTTCAGCTTGTACAAATAGACCTTTTAAAACAATACTACAATATAGGTAGATGAGATTGCTTGATTTATTTATTTCTGTCAAACGATCATGATGAAAATGGAAATGAGTTAACAACAAGCAGAACAGTGTTCCCTGAGGAACTGCAATGCATGTGGACTATCACTATTCTTTGACACAAAAACACACAATACAGTTGACCCACATCTTAGGCTTACTTGCTTAAATTCAACAGTAGCTCTTGGCAGACAAACAAAATGGAAAAACTTAACTGCAGGCACTTCCATCTGCCGTTCTATGGAATTAAATACATGCCTGAGATCAGAGAATGAAGCTGCTGTTCTCTCAGTTGGTCTCAGTTTATTTAAGATTTATATACTGCTTTTCTAAAACTCAAAGCGGTGTACAACAAACAGATAAAACGTAAGGAAGATAAAACATCAGAATATAAGGATTAAAATAAAACCAATTAAAAATCAAAACAGATACAAGAGCATAGTAAAATGTAAAGCAGCAGTAACAGGAGTTTAAAAGAGTCCCTAATACCCCTAGTTTCCACCTGCCTCTCATAATTTTTAAAAGACTATGCATTTTTTTGTTAGGATGTGGGTTGTTTCTGGCAATCAGCTCTGGTGTTTCTTTTGCTCTGGAAAACTGCAGAACCTGAGTAAGGCGATTGAATGCACCTGTGCCTGGGTGTACGTGCGTGCAGTTTGGCAGGAAGACTAGCCATGACTCAGCACTATGCTGATTGGCTGGAAGGCAAGATAAAAGGCAGTCAGCAGAAGCCTTCTGGGTCAGTTGAGAGAGGAAGCATGGAAGTGCTGCCGGACTGTTTAGACACCTATAACCATCTGTTGCTGTTACCTGCCTGTTGCTGTTCCTGACCAACTGTAAACTGACCTTGGACTGCTGTATTATCTAGACTGTTCTAATTGTTGTTTCCTTGCAACTAAAATGTATGCCTCTGAAGATGTAAAACTACGTTTGGATGTGCCTCATTTCAGTGACGGGTTCACTGGCCGGTTGCACGGCTGAGGGGGCTGCTTCACATGTCTCTGACTTGGCCTTGAAGTCAGTGGCTGCATTCACATTTTTAAGATGTAAAGGATTTTCAAGATATTGTTGCATTTATGTAGTTTGAGCTTTATGCAATGACTCCAAATCATAACTTTCATACAAGATGTGGGCCAGCTGTGCTCCTTTGTCTCAGCTAAATAGGGTAGCAGTTTTAAGGATTTCTAAAAAGTACAATATAAATCTTACATAGTTGTTATTTCTGACATTGAATTCAGTGGAGGCTAAGCCTTCATTGCAGTGAAATTTGATGTAATCCAAGGATAAATGGACACAAATAAGATTTAAAGAGATGTGAGAAGATAGCACTACTATTATCTGTAAGAAGAAGCATGACACTCAGATCACACAGTTAGACAAAGCCCTGAATTGTCATTGATGGTTTTCTCCATCTTGTCAGTAATGACAGTCTCCCATGGTGCCAGCAAACTGCTAACAATTTTCTGCAGTAGCTGTTGAAACCAGATTGTATTAAGATGAATTGTTGTCATGTGGCAAATATATACACAAGTTTCTTCTTGCCTCTGAGTTGCAAGCAGTGCATCTCAGAGTTTGTAATGCTCAGTTGTGATGGGAACTAAACATTTTTTTCCAGCTAAATGTTTTCTGGCTCATGATGATGATGATTTTATTTAAAAACATGTGTGTCCCACCTTTGTTCTTGAAATAAGGAATCAAGGATACTGACAATCAAAAATTTTAAAACCATAAAATACAGCAAAATGTACAATTGATACAAAACATCAAAATCAACAAAATACACATGCAGCATATTAAAATAAAAAATTTCAGAGAGAAAAAGTGCTCCTAATTTTTAAAGAAAAGTTTCTGCTGGAAGGCTAATAGGGAGGTTTCAGTTCTTATTTTAATAGGGAGTTCAATAATTGTAGCACCACTATAGAGAAGGCATTTCCTAAGTACTGAACTAAAAACAAAATTTAAAAAACCCTCACTTGAAAATTCAAAGTGTTAACACTCATAAAAGGAATATAGCAAGAGTAGGGTCTGCCTCTTCCAAGATGGCTACTCCCTGCTTTCCACAAACCATCTGACATCAGGTTGTGTTCCAAGGCTGGAGAAACACTGCTAATCAAGTCTCAGTTTCACTAGTGCATAGACCGCTCTGATCAAGTGTGAACAAATCAGGTAAGGCTTCAGCTTGGCACACCATGTTGCTAATCCTGGCCATCCCCAAAGATGATAATCATAATGATAGACTATAGAGCTATATTCTACACTTCTGCAATCAGTGGGTTTTCCATTGTTCCTTAACCTTTGCCCTATCTTTTTGTCCAAGTTCTGGATACTAATTACAGTTCAGATACTGCTGTGCAAAAAGCTCCAAAGGTTGATTTTTAAGATTCTAGGGTCCTGTGCAGTTTCAGAGCTACTATCACAGGGCACAACTCAAGGAAGTTCCTGTGTCTTGGAGGCAATATACCTAGTCTTTGAGGTTGCTTGACTAAACTCTGCTTAAGCTTCAGCTCCTTTGGGTTGGGGAGTTTCTCAGAGTTCCTTGATTTATACTTGGCGTTCACACCACTATAGTTGAGGCTAAGACAGGATTCAACCTGCCACTGTTGCTGTGGTTGCAGTGCTGGCAATTGGTGTCACAAACGTGCCGTAAAGCATGTTTGTGCCAACCAAGCAGGTTAGATGACAGGAGCCGGCCTGACGTCATTTTCTTGAAGCCACCTCGGGTCAACAAATATGGCTGACTCAGATCATTGCCGCGAAGGAGGATTGCCGCGAATTCACGAATAAAAATCTCCCTGCACGTGTGTAAAAGTTAATTTCAACCTCTTTAAGCATGCCTGCATGTTCTGCATACGGGTGTGCGAATCGCTGTCAGAAAAATGGGATTTAATTTCCACGGAAAGATTCATGTATTCACATTACATCGGTTCAATAAAACTGCCGTTAACTGAAACAGTGAGTGCATTATTTTTGAAGCTGTGTAATTTCTTGTTGTTCCTAGCAGTCTTATTCACCATTTTCTGACACCCACTGTTGATGGTCTAGAAGGTAAGAAAAAAAATATTTCCCTCCCTCCTTTTTTCCCCCTTCCCGTTTACACTTTTTTTCCCGCCTTCCATTTTCTACTGTAATATTCTCGAAATTGTGAACATTAACAGAATTTGTTTTTTGGGGGGGTAAGTGTAGAAGTTTTCAAAAATACTCTTAGTAGTCTAGAAGTAAAAAAGAATTCCTCTCATATTGACAACTACTTGTGTCATGAAGAGATTTTAATGTAATTTTCCTACTGTAATACTGAAATTCTGAACATTAACAGACATTTTTTTTTATGGGGCATGACCGTTTTATTTTTGCTTGTGTAGATTTCAAAAAATAAGTCTGTCAAAACAGTGCAATTCGAGTTTAAATAGACAGCAAGTAGCATTTCGTCAGGTATGTTCAGTAATATAATTATGAGGAATTTAACCTTGTAATTGCATATTAAATCATAGTAAGGTAACTAATAATGTTTCTACACGATCACATGTTTTTATTTTCGTAAGTTTTTATTTTTATTCAATCCTAAACAGTACGAGCAAAGCAATCTGAAATGCTTGGAAATGAGGATTGATTTGAGTCAACCAGCATGGCTGCTAAGCCCGCCCCCTGGCTTCACTTCGCTCCTATTAATTCTAAAGGCAGGGCAGCTCCTGTCATCTAACCCTCTTGGTGCCAACCAACAAGTAAGCAGTGTTGGTGGGGAGGCTTGTGCTGCCTTGTCCACACTGCTGTAGGAGCCCTGGCCATCAGCAGAGAGAAGGTAAGTGCCAAGCAGCATAGGAGCATGGGGAGGGTGACGGAGGGATGGCAGAACACAGGGAGTGACACGCCAGAAGTGGGGTGGAACTGGCAGAAGTCTCCTCTGCTGAATCCCATCCCCTCTGTCAGGCTCAGAAGCCCAATGCAGAGCTTCTTGAGTCTGCACCAGTGATTTAGCTGGTACAAACCCAAGAAGCCCCATTAAACTGGCTGGGTTGGGTTACTTGGGTTAAGGGGAAAAAATGTCCCCTTCCTCTGAGGAGACTTCCAGCCTGCTTGGATCCCTCGTAGGATCCAGCGGTAGCGGATGGGTGCTTGCTGCTCCTGTGCTGGATAGGATTGGGCTGTTAAATACAGAGGACATGGACATACCGGCGTGTCCCAGTATCTGCTTATTCAGTATCCATGGTTTCAGTTGCCCACAGATACCATGGTTACTGGGACGCCTATTAAAAAGATAGGGGGACACTAAATTTTTTTTTACCTTGTTGCAGCAAAACCATTGATGTTCCACTATATTTAAAAAGGCATCCCCAATATCCATGGTTTCAGGTATCCATGGGAGGTTCCAGCACATACTGGGGCATTCCTATTTGTATCTGATATTGCAACAGGAAATGTGGTATCACCTAGATACAAAGGGAGTGTGTATCTCCCAAGGAAATGTTTATCTCCTAGATACAAATGTATAATTTTCAATTGCTAGAATTATTATTATTATTATTATTATTATTATTATTATTATTATTATTATTATTATTATTATTATTATTATTATTATT
>JAJKFI010000050.1:9893847-9917218 GCA_029204185.1 Lerista edwardsae
TTATTATTATTATTATTATTATTATTATTATTATTATTATTATTATTCAGTGCTTGTCTTTATTCCCCAACCTGTAGCCTTTATTTTTTGTTAATATAAGTAATATAAAATGTATTATTTTAATAAAAAAAATTCATTTTCTGCAGTTATTATTTTTATGTTGGGTTGTCTTGTGTATTTTAATTTGTACCTTTTCTCTTTGCTTATTATGCTTTTGAAAAAGGAAAATTCTGTGTTTCTGCTTGCTTTGGAGACTACAGGGTGCAGTAGGGAGAGAGTCTAAAACACAAAGATGAGATAAAGCTATATTAAAATAATTCCTAGCAGCATTTGGTTAAAAAAAAAAAAAGACCATTACTATAGATCAGAGGTGGGCAAGCTATGGCCCATAATGGGGTGATGACAGGGGCAGGGAGGCGGGTTGATCAGGTCTAGAAGGGGGCGGATTCGGCAGCAGTAGTCTCTGCTGAATCCCAGCCTTCTACCCTTCCTGGTCTCAATCCCCTGACCTGGGCCTATGCCAATTTATGCCAGTGATTCAAACTGCCAAGTTATGCTTGAAAAGTCAAACTGGCTGGTCCCAGCTTTCTGCGACCCACCAGACATTAGGTCATGACCCACCAAGTGGGTCCTGGCCCACAGCTTGAGAAACACTGCTGTATGGGATTGCCTTGCTATTCTGTTACATTTCCAATGCTATCGCCTTGCTATTCTGTACAATTCCACTCACGTATAGAACAAATCTGCTCAAACAAGATGGTAGGGAAGCTTTTGCATACATGGATCTCTACGTGTGCATGGGGAGCCTTCAAAATTGGAATTTCCTTAAAGGTCAAATTGATTCAAAACCCTTTTTTTAAAAAAATATATGCTGGTATAAAAAAATAAAGTTGTCAATCCAGAGAGGAAAGATAAACGTAAAAATTGGTTTACCCAAAGATAATGAATTGAATGTCAAATATCTGCCCTGGACAGATGCAATTTGTGGGGGGAAAGCCCCAATATTTTGTCTTTAAAATCACAAAGACATTCAAGTTTACAGCAGGAAAGCTTCTGAGTAGGAGTCCTAGCTATTTTGAATTATAATGAATGCAGCCTTAATTATCTTTAAATCTCAAGGCAAAAAGAAGTATTTAAGGCCAATTAAGTTTAAACTAAAGTGCTCCACAAGGAATGTACTTAAGCTCCCTGTTGCAGAAGTTTATTTTCATTCCAGTCTGAAGAAAGATACCAGGTGTAAACATTTAGATTTAAAAATTAAATAATTTTTGTGTGAAATTCTGTTTCTATTATTTCCCTCCAGAATTGCTGTATAAGGAATTTTGGAAGGTTAAAAATATTTTTACGTATGTTTTTAACCTTCCCAGAGTGCTCCTCTCAGCCTCATTTTATGAATTCCATTTTTTAAAACCATAATCTTCTGTCATCTTCTCTGATTGACTGGGTACATTATCTCAGCCAATTAAGGATCACCAATTTTGATGGAGGGCAATGATTCCTGGCCTTACCCTCCTTTAGTGATAATGGCAGATCCCCAGACAGACTTGGCTGCATGATAATGACAGGCCAATGAAGAGATTGGCCTTGGGATAACATCATAAGCCAATTCATCCCTCCCCCCCCCGCAGAAAGGGTGCAGGGTAGGCGACGGGTCTACTGACTCTTGTGCTGGCTTTTTAGCCGGCACAGAAGCCAGGGCCTCCAAGTAAGGCCACATGACCTTACTCAGATGTTGGTAACCAGCAGTGAGAGTCTCCGCCGGTTCTGCCCCCACTCCACCCCTCCCTGGAATGCCTCCTGTCCTTCCCAGAACAGCTGCATAGCTGGGGCAGTAATGGCTTACCACTGGTGTTGGAGGCGCTTTACATTTGCCTGCGCGGTACAAGCGTACCACCCGTGGTAAGGCCCATTGGATTGGACCCTAAGGGAGCATTTTCTTAATCCTGAATGGCTATTGAGGAAGGAAGTGTTCTAGGGCTCTTTGACTATTAGAGTCGAAAGTAATACAAAATGAAGTACCGTACAGCTTATTGAATGATGAATTACAATTAGAAGAGGGAGAATGGAAAATGCAACAAATCTATCTTGATAAAACAGTTTGTGTTTGCCAGAGGAGTTGCCTATAAGACAAAGCTATACAGTATGTTTACTGACCTAATGTTCAGTTTCAGTGAAAGGATAGAGAAAGAAGTACCAAAAAATATATAAGATCATGAGTCTAGCAGAGAAAAGAGGAAGAGTGAGGATAGAGTTAAAGATGCAGTGTTTAACAGGAAAAGTGGAGGATTGTTTTGTCCTATGGAAGCAAGGAGGAAAGATGAGATTTAATGTGTTTGGGGAAATAAGGTGGTTTTTTTCCAGGGAGTGAGGTGGTTTTCATGGGAACACTGGCTCTAGGATGAACAAGAGGAAGACCTTGCTGGTATGTGCAGAGAAATTTTGGGGAAGCTGCTGAACACAAAGGTCACCTGACTTTACTTTGTCCAAAAGATAGTTATCCACTTTTATTACCTGGCATTCGGTGCATTGACTATTTTGAACCAGATATGGATAATTAAATTAAGGCTGTGGAAGTGGTTGATGTCTTCAGCTTTCTCAGAGGAGTTTATTGCTGCATCTTTTCTGTATCGTCAGATAAACAGTGAACATTAAAGGGTGAAGGTCTCTGTCATTTTGTTGGCTAAAGGCTCTTGCTTTTCTCTAGTCAGGATGTTTGAAGGCCCAATCCTAATCTATAGTTAGGCTGGCACAGTTAGTCCAGCAAAGTTTGGCCGGCATAAGGGACACCGTAAAGTGTTTGAACCATTCTCTGAGTCAGAGACACCAGCACACAGATATGTGCCACCCTCCCTTACTCCAAGAGTGGTTCAAACACGCTTTATGGTGGCCCTTGTGCCAGCCAAACTTTGTTGGCCTAACTCCAGGTTAGGATTGCGCCCTGAATGTTTGTGTCATGCCCTGCAGATTGCATAAGGTGGTTAGGCCAGTGCCTGTCATGTGGGGAAATTTCAATAAGACTTTTCATTGTTGGGTGATGGTTGCAAAATAGAAAGGAAATAAAATGTCCTTTAAAATCCACTGTCCTTTAAAAGTTGGGTTCCATGTGATCCTACACTTAATCCTGGCCATATGTTTCAAGCATTAATTTTGATCAGAAAGACATGTATCTGAGACATCCTGTTTCAATTAGGGGTGCTACATAGCAGGAGGAATGCAGCAGTTGCTACCACCGGTACGTGGATCAGACAAAGACAGGAGCTTCTGGAGAATTCATGAAAAGGGCGGCCTTTTTGCAGCCCACAAATCTATGTTGTGGTCCAGGGTCCAGAAAGACACAGGCAAGGCTCTGAATGAGTTCAACTAACTGCAAGCAGGCGAAGAATTACAACCGAAATAGAATATATTAAATATGTAAGAGAAAGATAGAAAAATAAAATGAGGAAGAGCAAGAACAAACAAAATGACTTGAGTGTTGAAAGCGCGTGAGTGCAGGCAATTGCAAGTGGGCTTGCATGCCCAATGAGTGAGAACATGCCAATCCCAGCAGGTGAGTTGATTTTGATCTATTGCTTTTGATGGACCCAGGCAATGAAGGCAGGCGATCCACAAACAACCTGTCTGCCTGGCCATACAGTCCCAGTGTCTGAAAACTCTTTCCTATTCAACCTTGCTTTGAAGTTTCCCTTAAGCAGAACAGATGGGGAAAGAGAGGGAATCAACAGGAGCTCCATCATCACAGCAAGAACCATCTCTACTGGCATCTACTTTTGAATTTCTTATGATGCTGAGAACTAAGCCAGGATTTTCCTGCCGTAGCCAATGCAGTGAAAATACAAAATGGGACTGCAAGCACTTGACTCCTGTCAAAGCAGGATTACTACCTTCAGTAGCCCAAAGTAATGTATCAGTAATCTATTCACATAGATTAGCCCAAAAGTTCTTGATGGAAGAATAAGGTGAAAGCTCAGGCATCACTTCTTATCCCTGAATAACTAGAATGTTGAATCTTAAGGACAGGTAGACATAAAAATGATTGACTGAGAGATTAAGCCTGTCTGCGGAATGCTAAAAAGACACCATCTGTCCAACATCTAAAATATCAGCTGTCATCGCGTCTCAAAATCTTACTCTTTACAAACTGTGGTGCTATAGTTGACTGAGGCAAGAGGAATTTTACATAAAGGGGACAAAACAGGGTGGATAAATTCTGCACTGATGTCACATTGAGCTTATTTAAGAGTCTCCCCGTTGCATATTGAGTAATTGATTTAGGAAAAAAGTTAAAGGGATGATGCAGGGAATTCTAATTCCATTTTAAAACATTTGCAGTAAATTCCATACTAATCCATTTAATTATTCCTTTCCTATTGACACACTGTGTTATATAACTTTAATTAGAAAGTGCAAATCCACATAATCATTTACCCATTTGTAGCCATTTCAATTGATTTGCTATCTATGGGAGTCCTCTGTGAAGTCGTTTCCCCCCCTCTAAAATTAGATGATTTTTTATTGGAATCTACTGCTCCAGTCCCAGACATCAGTGGGTATCTGCAGAGATTTCTTGCACACTTTGTGTGGTGGATCCCGTTCATTTCAGGGGAAGATGCAGATCCATTAAGAAAGGAATGTATGCACAGCTGAATCAAACAGTATTTATGTACTGCTTTTCAATAAAAACTCCTTTCATGAAAATGAACGGGAAGCCTGTCAAGGATGAATAGCTTTGTTTATATGAGCATACATGTCAGGAACAGCTCACTGGATTGGACTATATGTCTTAAAGCGCAATCCTAACCTGGAGTTAGGCCAGCACAGTTGGGGCAGCACACTTTGGTTGGCACAAAGGCCACCGTAAAGCGTGTTTGGGCCACTCTCGGAGTCAGGGAGGATGGCGTACGTCTGTGTGATGACCTCTCTGACTCCGAGAGTGGTCCAAACTGAGTGTCCCTTGTGCCAGCCAAAACTGCTGGCTTAACTGTGCCAGTTGAACTCCAGGTTAGGATTGCGCTCTAGGTTTCACCTGGACCGTGAGACCAGTCTTATTCACTAAGATGGGTTCTGAATGGATAGCATTGCATATCAGCCCATATCAGTGGGCAGTTAAAAAAAAAATGAGTCAGAGATTCACCCAGTGTCGAGCTGCAGGGGCAGCAATGGCCTAAAAAGGGGATCTTGTGGTACTTTTCTGATGTAACTTCAGACAGGGTGGGGGTGGGAGTAACATTAAATCTAGCTTGGGTAATAGTGCAACATTCCTTTCGAATAGTCAGAAAAAGCAAATAGGGTACCATCTGGTTATGGTGAAGTAGAATATAAAAATTTAAAGGAGAGCATACCCTAGAGAAGTAGTTCTCAGACATTTTAGCACCAGGACCCACTTTTCAGAATGATAGTCTGGGACCCACCAGAAGAGATGTCATGGCCAGAAGTGCCGTTGTTATGACACTAGAGCCTGCTGCTTTTATTTCCTGAGAATGCAGCAGTCAGTTGGGTTATTTCTCATCCATTTCCAATAGCATAATAATAATAATAATAATAATAATAATAAATATAATACTCGTATTTATATACTGCCTTTCTTAGGTTATTAGATTACTCCTCTGACTTTAACTCAAGGCGGTTTACATAGGCAGGCTTTATTCATAAACACAAGGTTTTTACAAATTACAAGCAAGTTCTATCTTTCAAGAACATACAACGTACAGATGGTACTTTCATGGTGTAGTCTTCTTTCTGGCCACACAATTTGCCTATTACAAATGTAATTAAAAAAAAAAACTATTACAACCTTGGCACAAGCAAAACAACCACGCAGCCCTCCCCATTTCCAGTCCCTTTCAATATGGCTGCTCTAGGTGCTTTGTGACCCACCTGAAATTGGCTTATGACCCACTGGTGAGTCCCAACCCACAGTTTGGGAACCATTGCCCTAGAGGCCAAGTGGTATAAAGTTTGGAATTCAAGGTCCAGAAGTCTGCCTTGAGCTTCCTAAAGATCATATTCCTAAACAATATTAATATATATGTATTCCTGTATATCGTTGTTGTGATTCAGAAACCATGGCGGGGTGTTTTCTTTTGACTTCTTTCGTGCGCATGCTAATGGAAAGTTAGATATTGATGTATTACATGTGCTCGGTATGGTTACACCATAGCTGGTCTCCACATACATTATCATATTGTGGCTGAGCAGTTTACAACATAAATTGAATACTTTGCCCACTTAGCCTGCTGTGATGAATTTCCTTCACGGCCTTGTCCTTGAATCACAGGCAATCAATGAAGCACGGTACTAGAGTAAGATACAAGCAAAAGAAAGAAAAACCTTGGCAAAGAGACCTTCATAGCCATTTGTTTTATAAGAATAAATGTGAACATTAGAACTGTGGGTCTTGAAGAGGAAACCTTGAACAGGCTTCATGCCATTAGGATGACAATAGAAAGTCTTTGTTTATGCAAACTGAAATGGTCACAGTTATGTACATTTCTCAAGAGTTATTCAGGAGTAACCTGTAGGTTAAGTGTCTGTCTTCTGTTTCGCCAACACATTTTTAAAAGGCTGGTTTTCGCTGTAAGTAAAATCGAGCGAATTCATTTTGGGGAGCCTCACTGTTCTTTATTGCTATCGTCCAATAAATCTTTGTAGTTCGTCAGACAGAAGAAACTGCAATAGTGGGATTCTTCCTAGAATGGGAGATGATTGAAGATCATTTTAACATGAACATAGCACCCAGGGCAGCTTGGACTTGGGGGAGGCAACTTACCAGCTTCCAATGCCCATTAAAGCACTAAAAAACTTCCTGATCTGTTTATAGGACAATGCAAGGAAGGAGAACCATAAGAGGGCAGGAAAATGGATTGTCTCCACTACACACAGTTGCACAGAGGAGCTGGGGCCACCAGGGTGCTTTGCTCCCTGGTGGCCCTTCGTGAAGGGAAGTAATGCCACCCCCACGTCAGTCAGCAGCCTCCCACCATGGCTGGCTTCAGCTCCACGTTCCTTCCCTGCCCTTGGAGGTGGAGGAGGTTCCCTGATTTGATTTCCCCAAACCCACTGCCTTCTGCAGTTCCCACCCCCACGTGCAGTGTCACCCCAGGTTTCTGGACACAGCAGAGAGGTACCATCACAATGGGAAGTTGGGCTGTGGCAGCAACCATGCATTGCAGCCTGGCTGCTGCTGTCCTAGGTAAGATCATGGTCGGAGATAGTGTGTGGGAAGGAAATGGAGTCTGCGTGGCTCCTCTGCCCGAGACATGACTCCGCTTGTGACTCTGCTTGCCAAGAGGACAGCGTATGCAGTTGTTGCGAGAAGTAATTAACTTGGGAGGGGTGTCGTGGTGCTAGCAAGGGAGAAGGAGAGAAGAGAGACGCACCAACACTGTCAGGTGTGGCTGTTCTGGGTTAATGCCCAATAATAATCTTCCCTCTCGCCAGCAGGGCACAGGTGGCCCCTCTTGGATCTCCTGGGCTGCCTAAGGGAAAAAAGCTTCCCCTGCCTCCTCCCAGCTTCCTTTCACTCTCTTTCCCAGGATCAATAACAAGCAGCTCTGTGGTGCAGTAGTGATGGGAAGAAAAAAGTGGGGTGGTGGTGGAAAGCACCTTCGTGTTATTTCAGTTTTGTAGGAACAACCTACATCCCCCGCCTTTCACCCAACCTTTTCTTCCTTTTTTTCCTTCCCCTCTCTTACTGCTGCCACATCCAGCAGATGCTGCTTTGAGTCAGGGGGATCAGTGGATGGGTGTTTCCCCATTTCTTTTCCTCCCATTTCATTTCTCATTACTACCACCAACCCACAACCCTCTCTGCTATCAGAATGGATCTTCAGTGTCTTGGCGTGTGCCCTGCCCAGAGCGGACTCCAGGGCACGTCCGCACCACACTCTGGTGTAAGACAGAAATTGAACAGAATCATCAGCATAGTCATGTCTGAATACATTACAGGAGTCTGATGTATTCATTCGGGTCGCCCCCGCACACACACACGCACACACCTCTTTCCTCTTAGCCAGAGGAGATGAAATATGTCATCTTCCCCAAGCTTTTATGACTTTTCACCACTCAAGAAGTTTTCCTATCACTGTCTGTTCAGGGTCATTAACATACAGCCTGCCTGAGGAAGAAGGCAGAGTGGCTCTGGGAAGGACCAGGAATGCACCCTCCCCTGTCCTCCCCTTTAATCTGAAGGCAGTTCAGAGCTGATGCATGGGGTGAGCTGCTGAAATGCGGAAGAGTAGCTAATGATAAGTTTGCACACAATGATAAAGTGGATCAGGATTTGCATGTTTTCTGAAATTTGCAGTTAATGAATTCCTGGATGACAACAAAGTGCTTATTTCTGATCATCACCAATCAATCAATCAATCAATCAATCAATCACGCTATCAGTCAATTTAGATTTCGTTGTTTGGGGGCGCATAAAATTTTTATGTGACCCAGAGCAGCACATGCCTCAGCTATGCCGCTGACTGCACATGCCTCCTTATCTCACTGTTTCCTTGCACAGTCCCTTTCAATAAAACAGGAAATGCAGGGCACACTGGGAGCTCAATGCATGTCCTATGTTTAACTGCTTTGTTGAAAGGGTATGAGGCTGGATCCATGCTTTCCAGGCATCTTTTTGGGGAGCCACACAGCGTTCAAGGTAGAGGCCTCAAGTTGGTTGATGGAACAGTTTGGGCTATAGCTGCATTTAGGCTTGCTGAATTGTTATTGTTGTATTTTGTATATTTAATGCTTTTTTTTCTACATTTATAACTTCTGAATGTTCTACCTCAGTGGTTCCCAACACATCACGGCAGGGCATACCTGTGGGGCCCCTCACCCTCCCAGCAGGGCCCACACACACCAAGATATGCACTTGTTGTGTTGCGTATGGCACCTGGAAGTAGTTGGTGGTGACATGATAACATCACTGCCAACTGCTTCCAGAAGGCCCATTTGGAGGCATTTGGAGGCAGGGGCTGGTGGGAGGGCCCAAGGGAAAGCTGTTCTGCATGCCCAACTAGCCTACAGCCCATAGAGATTCTAGTAGCAGCAGCAGGCAATCTGCTCACTGCACTGGTATGGACCCCCCAAAGTGCAGGGCCCAGTGTGACGACATTGGTCACATTGGCTTAAGGCTGGCCCTCATTCCCAAACCTTTTAGCATCGGGACC
Organism: Lerista edwardsae; assembly: GCA_029204185.1. Lineage (NCBI taxonomy): Eukaryota > Metazoa > Chordata > Lepidosauria > Squamata > Scincidae > Lerista > Lerista edwardsae. The sequence goes on from JAJKFI010000050.1 coordinate 9,903,006, forward strand.
CAGTTTTTAAAATGACATGCTGTTTGGACCCACCTAGCTTTACGAGACTTTATGTTCACTTTACCAGCTTATCAAGCCCCCTTGTCAGCTTGTCAGCTTTGCAACCCACCAAAAATTGGGTTATGACCTACTGGTAGGTCCCAACCCACAGTTAGGGAACCGCTGCCACTTTGGATAGAAATTGGTTTAGAAAATGTCAAACAGGAAAATCAGGAATTATGAGACTTTTCAAACAGATGAGTTCAGGAGTCAAGTCCAAATAGCATCTCAATGATTTGCTCAGATTTTATGATGGATTATTTAATTTCATCAAGAAATATTGGGTATTTCACAATACATATTTTCTCTTTTGCCAAACATAGCCCTTAAAATATTTGAATATATATTTATTGTAAGGATTTAAAGCCTTCCTCGCAAGGAGCTCAGGGAGAGCATGGGGTTGTCTCATTTTATTCTCATAGAAACCATGCAGCGTCAGCCAGGAGACTTGCAAACGGCACATCCAATCCAGCAATCTACTCACTTAACCACATTGAGCTCGAAAACCTTATTTCAAATAGGAATGCTATAGTAATCCATCAAGTTCCATTTCAATGTGGATATTATAGTTCTGCTAGCACAGACAAGGATTCTGAATTTTCCTTCTGTTCGATTGTATCTGATTCAGTTTCCTTTTGTGAAACTTTTATTGGATATACAAACTCTTGGTCATGAGTTTTTTTTCAAGACGGAAAAAAATCAGAAGTAATTGTATGCATAGCACATCCTGTACAAGTTAGAAGCCTAATGTACAAAGCCTAGTAAAATAGTGGTGAAGCCCTCAAAAAGTGTCTTCAATCTTGTATTTTTCCTGAAGTGGCTACTCCATTGGGGGTGGGGAAGAAACGTCATTGTGCAGCCCTCCCACAGGTCTCCCAGTTTAAGCAAAATGTTGCCCATCATCTCCCCGCAAAGGATAAGAACCAGTGAAACAGGTAGTTCTTGTGCAAGACACTGTAGAAGTGAACTGGCAAGGGATTTCAGCTGCCCTACCAATTTCATATCTGTTTGGGAGCATGTGCAGATCTTAACTCACCCTTTTATTTACTTGCCTCTTATTTATTTATTTGCTTCTTCAGCAAAACTAATAGATGACCAAGGTAGCATAGGAACAAACACATACCTCTGCTTTTTGCTTTCTTTTTTGCACCAACAGTAGAAGTTAATACTGAACTAACTGTGCCTCTAGGAAAATGAGAAACCGATTTCTGAGAAAGATTGCAGAATACCTTCAATTTGTTGTAGAAATAATCTTTTGGTTTTCTAAATCCTCTTTCAGAATCACAGCGTACAGCGTAACATCTGCTTTAAAATGCATTAAAAGCCAACAACTCAATGTCATTTTGGTCTGACTTTATGGTATTGCCTGCTTGATTATAGCTCTCGCTGGGAGAGCAGAGCATTTTGATATCATCCAAACCCCCTGAGAACAATTCAGACCAGCTGGTTTACTATATATTACATAATTACCCAGCACATGGAGCAGTTTGGAATCCTTAAGGAGACACTGGGGGCCCACTTCTCAAAATATTTACAGCCTTTTATTCTTTTCAAAACAATCATTTACATACTAAACTGGGTATATGCAGATTTACTTTATCTTTTACTTTCCTTCCAAACAAAGCCAAATCCATACCCTAGAATAGTTAACAGGCCAAAGAAAAATGGCAGTAGCAAAGGAATGTGCGCCAAATAACAATTGTGTGCTACCAGGCAGGAAAAATATAACAATACTTTTAAAAAAAAAAAAAAGCAAAAAGGCCAGGTTTTTAAAGATTTGCTGCAATAATTTCGTGGGCACCCATGTAATAAGGTGAGAACCTGAAGACAAAATTGCTTGTTCTTCTTATACTATCCAAATGCCTTCATTCTAACTCAGGGTGAAACTTATGCGCATAGAGGCAGATTCTGCAGAAGTAATTTCCCCTCCTTGACCTAGTTGTAGGGGAACTTTCTGTGTGTGGAACCCTGTTAAAAATTTAAGAACGCAGTCCAAAGTGCCTGTTGGGCTGATACATGTGCCATGCTTCAGCTCAAGGCTTTAAAGTGGAGAGAAGGGGGCCCCTGCAAGAATGCCCTGCATTGGGCCCCGCTGCTCCTAGAGCCGGCATTCGTCTCTTTGCCCCACGCTAAGCTGCTACTGTCTCCTAACTTGGTTAGGATGCAACACAGGCCACCTGGCCTACCTGCACCTGCCCAAGTCAGGATTGCACACTAAAATTCTTGCAGTTTCCGACTGCCAGTAGTCAGCTGTTGGGCAGCCTAATCCTGAGTCCGGAAGCACCCAGGGCACCAGCAGCCCAGAAATGGTGACTACTGAACCCTGGCCCTGCCGGGATACTGCTGGAGGTCTTCTCAGGAAAAGGGAGTGTTTGTTCCCTTACTCTGGGGAGACCGCAGCCAGCAGCAGTGAGTCCCCTTGGCACTGCGCCCATGTTCGAGCAGTCGCAGAGCCGAGGAGACCTGTGCTGGGCTGCCCAGCTCTGGAAGGGGTTCAGAATGTGGCAACAGAAGCAGCCCCCATCCCTGCCCCCATCGTGGGCCTGATTCTTCCCTCGCCCAGTTCTGCCACTTCCTGCCTCTCCTCACCCCCCAAAAAGCTGGGACTGCTGGAGCGCCAGCCCGCCTCCCGCTCGGTGCTAAGGCCATTCGCTAATTAGCACCAGCCCAGCACAAGCAGTTGTTGCTCATGTGATGTTGCAAATGTGCTTTATAGCACATTGCAGCACTTTTAGCCAGCAGTACACACATACTGCCAGTGATAAGGGCCTCTGGATTGGGTCCTGAGAGGGTGAGTTGGCACCTGGATTCAGTACCCCTCCTCTTTCAAAGAAAATGTTTGGCAAGATTTTTACTTCTTAAAAAGGGCTGTTTGGAAAGTCCTGGCTGCTCCACATGGCCTTGATGGAGCAGAGCCAGCAAGTCTCTGCTTAAAACATATTGGCTTAGGTCAGAATGGAAATCTAGGTGAAACCTACCAATTAGGTTTTATTCTGTTTTATTTCTTTTGGGATAATAATTCTTGCCCTTAGGTTGTGAACTTTGCAGAGGCTCAAATCTGTCTTTGAACACAAAATTGCTGTCACTTGCCAAGTCCAAGGAATAAGGAAGTTCATAAATCTAAATCAATCGATACATAAAAATTGCTCTGCAAAGATATCCTTGTCAATGACCGCCTAATCTGCCTGTCAGCTTTGGGTTCCAGCATAATATATATCTTCTCTAGTATGTAGTTTCGGGCCTCTTAGACTGTTGACATCTGATAAATGTTAAATCATGACTATAGTAGCAGTAATATAATACCCTTGACTATTTTAATACATTGGATTCCTTGCTTACAGTTGAGAACGTTTTTACACTACTTTAGATGAGTTGTAGAAGCAGCCCAATGCTAAATAACTGCAAGAAAAGAAGGAAGCATCTACCTCGAGTAGCTCAGAACATGAAAAGACAAGGAACAAAAAATTAGCCAGAGAGTCTCCTTCACTCCCAGTAACTGGGACAGCTTGAAAGGACAAATTGCATGGGAGATATTAAGCACATCATGCTGAAGAGGCCCCATTTGAAAGGTAGCAGGACACATATTTGTGTTACTTCCTGAGGAAAAGAATTTGAGGAAGACCAGAATCAGATATTACTTTTCCAATAAAATAATAACTAGTGCATCCTCAGCAGATAAGCCTAGGAAGATTTGGGTGAAAACAGATTAGTACAACAAGAAACCCTATAGACCAGTGGTTCTCAAACCTTTTAGCACCAGGAATCACTTTTTAGAATGGCTCTCATGTCGGGACCCACCGGATGTGATTCATTGACCTGGAAGTGATGTCATAGCCTAAAGTTACATCATCAAATAGGAAGAGCTGTCATTGTGACATAATAAAATGACACTCCTGGAATGCAAACTGACATTCTTGGAATGCAGCAATTGCACAACCATGAAACATCCCTAACAGAAAGCAAGGACAAAATATTACAAGAAAACACTGAACTAAAAAACAATCTGTCCAATCCCCTTTTAAAAATACCCAGGCCAGACATCATCACCACTTTCTGTGGCAAAGAGGTCCACAGATAAATTAGGTAAAGGTAAAGGTTTCCCCACGACCGAATGGTCTAGTCGTGACCGACTGTAGGGGGCGGTGCTCATCTCCGTTTCAAAGCCTGTAGAGCTGGCGTTTTGTCCAAGGATAAGCTTCCGTGGTCATGTGGCCAGCATGACTCTACGCTGTAGTGCACGGAACACCGTTACCTTCCCACCGAAGTGGTCCCTATTTATCTACTTGCATTTAGGTGCTTTCGAACTGCTAGGTTGGCAGGAACAGATAAATTACCGCTGGGTAAAAAAATGTTTTCTTTTTTATCTGTTCAAAGTCTCCCAACACTCAATTTTAGTGGATGTTCTTGGTTCTGGTGTTGTGAGAGAGGGAAAGGAATACAGGCATGCCCCGGATACTAATTTGGTATCCACAATTTCAGTTATCCACAGATACCATGGATACTGGGACACCTATTAAAAAGATAGGGGAACATTAAACAAATCTCTTTTTTTACCTTGTTGTAGCAAAACCACTGATGTTCCCCTATCTTTAAAAAGGCATCCCCAGTATCCACAGTTTCAGGTATCCACAGGGGGGAGGGGCTTGCGTGTATCCCCCTGTCCACTCTATCCATCCCTTGCATAATGTTGTGTGTTTTTTCCAGGGTGCCTCCCATGCATGTTCTCTGCAGCCTAGGATGGTAGCAGTGGTTTTCCCCGTTCAGCTGCTGGTCAAGTAATGACAAAGCGGAAAAGGGTGTAGGCCTGCTAGGTGCTACTCCCCTTGGTCAGTCGATCTTCTCTTGAAAGTCCTTGCCCTGCCAATGTCCTATTAATGTAACAGAGTTAGGCTGCAATCCTATCCACACTTATCTGGGAGTAAGGCCCATTGACAAAATTGGGCTTACTTTTGTGTAGACATTGATAGGATTGGGCTCTGACCTGGAATTAGGCCAGCAAAGTTTGGCTGGTACACCATAAAGTATGTTTGGACCACTCTCAAAGTCAGAGAGGACCACTCTCAAAGACATGTGCCATCCTCCCTGACTCCATGAGTGGTCCGAACATGCTTTATGGCGGCCATCCAAACTTTGCTGGCCTAACTGTGCCAGCCTAACTCCAGGTTAGGATTGAGCTCTAAATGTTTTAAGATTGAGATGAAGTGATAGAGAAGTATAATATTGGTAGCACTAGTAGTAGAAGCAACTGGAACTCTGAAGTTATTAATAGTGAATAGCATCCTGAATTGCACTTCTACTGTTGGGAGTTTCCTCTAGGAATGGAAAGATCATTCTGCTCGTAGAAAACGTTTTAATGTTCCAATGATTTACTTGGACATTCATTATTTTATAAAAGCTCTTGCAAAAGGCATTGTGGGTTAGAAATTAACTTCCACTTCATCGTTTGAGCTACTGAAGATCATGTCCAGTTCAGCCTTGATAACAGCTTTTACTCTGAAATAAATGAGACGGCTACTCCCAAATTGAAATAGGCCATGCCTCCTCCCTCCAAGTCATCCGTTGATGTCAACTCCCATTTATAGCTTTGCCTGCACAAGCAGCAGCAGTATTCCTGACTGGCAATAAATAATTTTGGGCTATCAGCATTGTTTTATTACAGTTCTATCAGCCCTTGTATTTATTCCCATCTATCAGTGAGTGTTCTGTTCCCGCTGCCAGGTATGCAGGCACATGATTACTTCCAAGCTTTGATGGCTGGCTCTGTATCAGCCACTGTTGTTGCTGGGAGTGTGATGACTGGCTGCTGTGTTGTGGTTGATTGTTAATGTCCGAACAGTCATTTTCAGTTTTGCAGTAGTACCAACGAAGTCTATGCTGCTTATGTAGGATCCTTAATCAGATCATTTTGCCTGGCCTGGAAAACAAATGGAATTGGAACCTTTAAACAAGACGAATTAGAGAAAGTAGAGGCATTGTGATTAATGCATTTAGACAAGCTAGCAGAGAACTGAAATTGAGAGTGGTTTTAGTTACCAAATTACCAGAAGCGCAAAGCTTTGGCGTTGTGTGTTTGACAGTCATGTGGTGAGCCCTATATATGCAGAACATTGTGAAGAGTCACTCCATAGAAATCGTCCCCTCCACCATCAGGTTGCCTTTATGTCTGGTCCCTAATCCAAGAAGCAGAACATTGCATTCAAGCTTTGTTTCATTGTACTTTCTCTGTACACAGTCAGCAACTTGTTTTTCTCTACGGTTCTGGCGCACGGTTCTGGCGCACATGCTGTCTCTACAGAAAGCAAGAGCTCAACCACATGCAGGACCAGGAGGAACAACAAGATGCTCTGGAGGAAATGTTGAAAACTTCCTCAGTAGATTTAAGGACTGCTTATCCAGAGAATCCAACTTTAATATTGAATTACACATTTTCAAAACCTTACTGCGTGCGTGTGTGAAATTCCAAACGTGTTATTAAGGTAACCCTAGAACAGCGTTTCAAAACTGTGGGTCAGGACCCACTAGGTGTGTCACAAATCAATTTCAGATAGATCATGTAGCACCTAGGACTACCACCAGTGAAAATATGGGAAGATGGGACACTGGAAAGGGTGTGTCAAGGGTGTGTCATTATTTTGCTTGTGTCAAGGTTATAAATAGGCTTTTTTTCTTTGATTCACTTTACTATTGGAAAATGGCTGAGAAATAAAACAATTTATTGATGCATTCTTAGGAAATCAGTAGGCTCTAACCACAATGACGGCGTTTCCGGCCATAACATCACTTCTGGTGGGTGCTGGACAGATTCTAAAAGGTGTGCTTGCTCTGTATCCCCTTTGGGGGGGGGGGGGGGGGGCCCCCCCAATGTCATTTGGTACTTTGCCTTGTTAACCAAATACCTTGGGCTGCCCCTAGATTTCAACATTTACCAAGGCTTTTATGCTGAGAATTCTCAAACATTATGCAGAAATAGAGATCTGGACCTGAGAAATTTAATGATTTTATTTAAAACCACTTAAGAATATTGTATTCTGTCTATTAAAAGCATCAAAATAAAGTTTTCCGTCAGTTTTACATCTATTGTGTCACAGGGAATATTTATGCCAAGTCACAGCATAAACATTCTTTCAAATGCAGTATTGAATATCTAGTTATTCTAATGTTGTAAATTAATCTGCATTAATAAAATGGAATAAACTACATGATTAGCTTTTAATGCAACAATAACCAAGCACACATTTATCGGATTACAAATACATTCAGATAGAATTGGTGGTGTGCAAGTTGCTTAACAAAACGATTGTATAAAAATGCCTCAATTTCTGGGGACAACAATGGAAAAGGGCTGCTTTCCTTATGTCCTACTTATGGACTTCTCAAAAACATCTGGCCGATTACTGTTATTAGAACAGAATGCCAGTGGGGCTCATTAGAGCCTCCCTGCCCTTTGCGCAGCCCCCACCATTGCGCTGGGCTAGGGCGGAAGTTTCTGGGATAGTGATTGGCTGTCCCTGGTCATGTGGGGCCCCGTCACGGCCGTTAGCTGGAGGCGGAGTGCCTTCCAGCTCAGTCACGCCGGATTGCGAGCCCCTCCCACAGTCCTGCATACAGTACGCCCTGCATACAGTCTGGGATTAGCTGGTCGCCGGTTTTGGGGCTGGGTAGGAATTTTTTGCTGTCATATCGAATTGGCACTGATTGGCAATTTTTTCGCCTACCCCAGACTGGCGGTGTTGTTAGGATGGTTTTTTCTGGTTGGGTTTGGCAGGTCACGTGCTGGCTGGGTAAGTAGTTGATGCTCGTGTACATCCTGTAGGTAAGAAAGATCAAGGGGCAAGCCAGTACCGGTCTTACAATTCATTTCTGGTTTGGGATGCTGGTTGGCGAACCCCTTGGCTGGTTGAGCAAAGGCCAACAGTAGGCTTTGCCTGTGCAGGTCTGTGCCAAACTGCCTCGATCCTTTGGATTGGCTGTGATAGGCGAGCCCAATCTTTGATTGGGTGAGGCCTTGAGCCAGGGTGTGACGCTCTGATGGGAAGTCTGGAGGAGGTAGATGGCTATGACCATTTCCCCTGAATCACCAATGCCAACACGTTTGGGTGTTAGTTTATTCCCTGCTGCAGGGTTATGTTAACTTCCAGTAAAGACTTGCTCATACTAAAAAGCCATTGTCCAGCGCTTTATTTGGGGGGTGCAGCGTAATGCTGGACTTGAAGGGCAATAATTGCTCAGACTCTGCAGTCCTTTGATGTTCTTCATATGGTGGTTCTTAAGTGCATGGAATTTTCTGATATTTCCTACTGGTTTACAGAAACACAAGAATTATTAGAAAATGTGGACAATCAGTGATAAAAACGTGAGAAAGTTGAAGCAACATTGTGGTATTCTTAACACAGGAAGGTTTGGCCTTGAAATGTGAGCTCTGTGCCTTTACACCTTTACTGTAGCTTTGTAAAAAAAAAAATAGGTTAGGTTGCTTCTGTTTTCCATGCATAAATGGACTCTGTGCTCTTTTTCCCCCATCTGAATCTAGAATGTAGGTAGTTGAAGAAATTATAGTACTGAGAAAAATACGTTCATATAAGATTTCAGGCACAAGTGGAAAATAACTTCAATGTCCTGTTTACCTTTGCAGTCCTTGTACTGGTTGAAGATATGTTTGCTTTAAACACAGTTATCAGGTTAACTCTGACAATTACATTTTCCATTTTCTTTGGGTCTATTCTTAGCCAACATCAAAGTCCTTTTCAACCTACAGAGCTCAGTCGTCTGGGAGCCCAGCTACAGACATTCCTTCATGTATGCAGAAAGGTGAATTTTTACTGACATTGCATTGGTGCTGGACTGCTATCTCCTGATATTTAATTCATCAGCAAAGCAAGTTAGCACAGGCATTGCTATGAAAAAAAGCTCCATATATAGCACTCCAAGTATATTTCAAGTAATTTTTTTGAGGAGTGGTACAACATTGCAAGCCCCCAAAAATTATAATTCTTGTTCATCAAGTTTCCAGATTACTTGTTTTTTTTTTTTAAAAAGTATTATCTCCTGATAATTGCACACTTATTTTTGAGCCGTTTTGCTCTTCCCAAAACGGCTCTTGATGGGTATTGGATATGATATTTTCTTTTGTGTGTGTGTGTGTGTGTGTGTGTGTGTGTGTGTGTGTGTGTGTTTGCCACTGTTTGAATCTTTGTCTTTCGTTCATACAGGTCACTAAGCAACATTCAGCAGTGTGTTTTAGCCACTGTCTAACTAGATTGTATTAGGAGGTGGAAAAATCTATACTTCATTACCAGTCCAGTGTTGCTTCTTTAAATTATTTTCCCCTCACTGTGGGCATAATTGAAAAAATGATCTTATCTACACATTTTCTATTCCAATGAATAGTAGGTGCACTTGAACATGGTTTTGTACATACCCAACTGCTCTTCATTTCAGTGGCTTTTGAGAAGAGAGATACCTGGTGAATTATGTCAGTGATTTAAGTTTCTAGTTGCTGATTTCACTGTTTGAAGTTTTTATGCAGGCCGTAAGGAGCCAACATACAAATCCCATTCAAGGATTTATGTTACCTATATACAACATTATATGACTATCATTTAAATAATTTTGCAACTAGTTCTGTTCCCCTGAAGGGAACTTGAGGCTATTATTTCTTGAACTATAGATTTCTATGCTACCTTGTAAACTGCTTTTAAAATTGAAGGTGATACGCATGGGGTACAGACATAAAACCAAATCCCAGAAGCACGCTCAAATCCGTGGATGTGCTTAAAGTAGCTCTTGTGATTCCAGCCAACATGTGCTATATACTTGTCAGGTCTTAATTTGAGCTAAGTACCACTAGATTCAGCTATTGGGTTTGAAGCTATTTCTCATGAGCCAACCATCCTCTGACATCTTAACCTTGGCCATTCAACATTTTAGGACTTGCTTTTTGAAAGGGCAGATCTTGGGATTTTTACATAACCTCACTAGGCAGAATATCTAGTCACAGCCAGACTAGATAGCCCATTCACATGATCATTTTTAGTTTGGATCCAAGAACAAGAAGAGAGGCCTGCTGGATCAGATTGAACCAATGAGATGCATCTGGAAAGCTCGCAAGGGATGCAAGAACAGTAGCTTTCTCATGCTCCCCAGCAACTAGTGTTCAATGGCATGTTCCCCCGGAACATGGGGCTTCCATATAGGCATCATGACTAATAAGACACATCCTCCATGTCTTGGTTTAATCCACTTTTACAGCCATCTAAGCTGGTGGCATCACCTCATCTTCTGCCAGTGAATTCCATTAATTAGTGATGCATCATTGAGGAAACCAGAACTCATAGATGCATAATTTCAATTCCAGTCTAACACTGCAATAGTCATATTCCACCCTTTCAGAGATAAGCACTCATATGGGAAAAAAAAAATCTAGGCTGAGGTCTCCCAGAAGCAACTAAATGCTTGTCTGACAACTTCTAGTGCTTTGGAAACTTCAGTAACTAAGAGAACAGGCTGAGAATGAGAACGTTTCACCCGACCCAGCACTATGTAAAACCGGCCTTGTAACCCATCCTGATGAATACAGTTCACACCAGCTATGCACAAGGACTCCTCAATAAACTATCCTGGCTTTGTTTCTTTCCAGTGTGTATAATAACTAGGAGGGTTTTCAAAGGTTCAAATCTAGGGGGGTTAGCTGGCTACATTCAACTTAGAGTGCAATCCTGTGTGCTTGTTGGGTTAGCCCAAGACCCTTGGGCCGGTCCAGGAGTATGCCAACAGTGCCGTAAACAGTGCCAGCACACAGTGCTGTGTTCCGACAGTGACATGAGCTGGCTCAGTTAGGCTGACTCCTGCAGCACCAGCCCCTTGCTGGGGGTTGAGGAGGGCAGAACAAGGGGGTGGAAGGCGGAGGGTGGATCTATGGGCAGACTTAAGGCAGGCCCAGTTGGCCTTACATGGGGCACTTGGATCTGTGCTAGCAATTTCACTGGTACAGATCCAAGTAGCCCTATTGAGGAGGCTGCTGTGTGACATGGGACTGTTAGATTGGGCTGTTAGTGGGTCATAAATGGTCCAGGTCTGATGTAAGGTATCAGCTAGTGCAGTGATTCCCAAACTTTTTAGAATCGGGACCCACCCAACTTTACCAGCTGCTCAAGCCTTATGGCTATAATGGTGACTGGGCAGCAGTGTCCCCTCTCAAGTAGGAGATTTGTTGCACATAGCCTAATCAACCCTGTGAGTTTTGTGAACATGAAAAATTGGGTTATGACCCACTGGTGGGCCACAGACTCAGACTTTGGGAACTGCTGAGCTAGAGATAGATTATTTCAAGACTTTACTTGGCTTGCCACCAGGCTAACTCACTCCTGAGCCTTACCTGAAAAACTGTATTGTTTCAGATCTCAGCTAATTCTCAGTTTTAATCTTATGATCCTGTCTCAGGTCCTGGCTACCTCAAGTCTTCTGTTGTAAGGGCAGGATACAATTTTTCAGTTTCAGGGTTCAGCCCTGGAAGAGAATGCTTCTAATCCTGTGCCAACTGCATCTCCTTCCAGCCCCCCCCCCTATGCATGGGGGGTTGCAGAGCAGAATGTACACGCAGGTTGTGGTTTTCAAGTAGTCTTGGATCCAGGGAACAATCTCTTTAGAAATTAACCCAAAACTGCTTGTGTAATGTTTGAAGAATGTTCTGGCCACTTCTGAAACCTCTTTAAAAAATAAGCTCCAGAGGCAGGAAATATCATTCCTTTTATCTCAAACACAAAGTAAATTAAAACAATTTATGGCTGATCCACATTTATTACTTTTTTTTGCTGTGCCAGGTTTGTTAAAATAAAAGCTGGCAGGAAGATCTACTTAACTCTGAAATAGCAGTCATTGGAAATAGCAATAAAAGGAAACAAGTTATATAAATAGTGAGTCAGTGTTATAGCGGGTTTTTTTTTTTTTTTTTTTTTGCCCAAGTGGTAACACTGCATTGCTCTTAGTTTTAATTGATTTTTAAAAATAGCTTTAACCCTTCAGCGGGTACTTATGTGCTGTTATTTGGGATGCGCTGACCATTTTAATAGTGCCAGAAGAGATCAATTCTTTACTGCCTTCTATATTATTGTATTTCCTTAAAGGTAATTACAGTGTATAATAAGTGTGAGCTGTTTAAAGAAGTTATCCTTTCACTTCAAGCAAAAGCTTAAAGCTGAGACCAGTGTGAACTGGCTTGGAGAACCAGGGCAGGGTAGAATAGTATGAAGGGAAAGTAATATGACTGTTGTTGTTGTTCAGTCGCTAAGTCGTGTCCGACTCTTCGCGACCCCATGGACCACAGCACGCCAGGCCTCCCTGTCCTCCACTAGCTTCCGGAGTTCACCCAATTTCATGTTCATCGCTTCGGTGACACTATCTAACCATCTCATCCTCTGCCGCCCCCTTCTCCTTTTGCCTTCAATCTTTCCCAGCATGAGGGTCTTTTCTAAAGAGTCCTCTCTTCTCATCAGGTGGCCAAAGTATTGGAGCTTCAGCTTCAGCATTTGTCCTTCCAGGGAGCAATCAGGCTTGACTTCCTGTAGGATGGACCGATTGGACCTCTTTGCAGTCCAGGGGACTCTCAAGAGTCTTCTCCAGCACCATAATTCGAAAGCATCTATTCTTCGGCGCTCTGCCTTTCTTATGGTCCAGCTCTCACAGCCATACATAGCTACTGGGAAAACCATAGCTTTGACTATGCGAACCTTTGTTGGCAGGGTGATGTCTCGGCTTTTGATTAAGTTGTCTAAGTTCGCCATAGCTTTCCTCCCAAGAAGTAAACGTCTTTTAATTTCATGGCTGCAGTCACCATCTGCGGTGATCTTGGAGCCCAGGAAGATAAAGTCTGTCACTGCTTCCATTTCTTCCCCTTCTATTTGCCAGGAAGTGATGGGAGTGGTGGCCATGATCTTAGTTTTTTTAATGTTGAGCTTCAAGCCAATTTTGGCACTTTCCTCTTTCACCCTCATCAGCAGGTTCTTTAAGTCTTCCTCACTTTCTGCCATTAGAGTGGTGTCGTCTGCATATCTGAGGTTGTTGATATTTCTCCCAGCGATCTTGATTCCAGCTTGTGAATCATCCAGCCCTGCCTTCCTCAGCCTGCCTTCCTCCTTTGTATACGCCTATGACTGTAGGCGTATACAAATCTTTATATTTTTAATCTCAGCTGTTAGTGGTTCTCATTGAGTTCTGTCTACAGGGTGGAATAAAACACTGCAACTTGCAGCCCTAATAGGAAGAGGAAAAGGAGGCAAGACTTCTCCCTTCCCCAAGAACCTGAGGTACTACAGGCAGGTTAAGTCTCCCCCCCCCCCCCCCCCCGTGGTAACTCTGAGTACATATCCTTATCTTTTTTCCTTTTCAATTGAATGATTGCAAGTGGCAGAAAAAAAGAAAAAATTAAGTGCTACATTTAGGGTCATCGACATGATGAAGCAAATCTCAATTTTCTTTATCTAGGAAGGCTGGCTTAAACCTCAGAGGTGGCAACTACATTGTGTTTCTGTATTCCTGGGTTCTTGCTTATCTCTGAGCCTGATCCTATCTGGACCAACACCATTGGCGCTGGTCCAGCTCCAGGTCCTGTAAATTTGCCATAAAGCCATTAGGACAACTGGCAAGAAGGGAGCACTGGTGCTGGGGCAGCACTGCGCCACTAGTAGCTGACCCCCCCAGCACCACATGACAAAGTGACTGCCGCTGCCGCAGTGCAGTTCCCCAGTAAGTGCTATCGGGGTGGAGGTGGGAGTGGAAGTGGGCAGAACAAGGTGCAGGAAGGGAAGGATAGGGCCCACACAGGGCATAGATGACAGCAGTCTCTGCCAGCGGACCCTAACCCCCCGCATGAGACGGGCAGCTTGGCATGGGCTTCCTCAACTCTGTACCTGCTCAGTAGCAGGTGCAGAGCCGAGGAAACCCATTGGTGCCACACTGCATTACTCAGGCAAAGGAAGCAAATGCTCCCTTACCCCTCTGAGGCCCCCGCAGCGCCCTCTAGTGAGGCCTTTGGATGCAATGGTCACCATTTTGGCACCGCTGCTGCTCCTCCAGGTGCTGCTAAGGATAGAATCCAGCTGTCAGGCTTCTTGTGCTCTTACATTAATGACAATAATAATAATAATAATAATAATAATAATAATAATAATAATAATAAT
>JAJKFI010000050.1:9917228-9930180 GCA_029204185.1 Lerista edwardsae
ATAATAATAATAATAATAATAATAATAATAATAATAATAATAATAATTCAGTACATTAATGACAATTTTTTCAAATTTATACTTTGTTTCTACTTACCAATGATTATCAAAATGTTATTGTCTGGGGTACTCGGGAAAACAAGACTTTAGAATACCTTGCCTTATAACTTAGAATACCTTGGAATAATCACTAAACCTTTTTTGTTAGGACTTTCAGAGGCCATGGAAACATCTGGGTTTAGCAGTGAGGTATAGTCATGCCGGCCACATGACCACGGAAGCTTGGCCAAGGTTCTTGTCCAAAGGCTGGCTGGTTCTTCAGTTTAGAAACGGAGATTAGCACCGCCCCCTACAGTCGGTCACGACTAGACCATTTGGTTGTGAGGAAACCTTTACCTTTTATATTTCCAAACTTTGTGAACAGCATTAATTGGGATGTAAAGCTCCCGGTCTTAATTCTCTAGTGTTATAAAATTTTATTTCTAGCAGAAGTGAAATGTTGCACCTCAGGGTCTTGTTAACTGGAACATTAGTTGCTAATTGCGAGCAATGTTTATATAAGTATTGATTCACTTAGATATAGTGGAAGAACAAAGTTGACCTCACTAAGATTGCATAATTCATTGCTTAACATTTATCAATTGACTAATAATAATCTTCAGTTATCAAGTCTACTTCAATTCACTTTTAATCATTTGATATGCTTTAAATATTTCTGACTAGTATACCCTGATAATATCTGGATATAACACATTCCAGTTATTAGTGGTATTGTAACAGCCAGGAAGGTGGGACGTGGTGGCGCAGTGGGTTAAACGGCTGCTGCTGGGCTTTCTGACCAGAAGGTTGGGAGTTCAAGACCACACGACTGAGTGAGCTCCCATTGCTTGTCCCAGCTCCTGCCAACCTAGCAGTTCGAAAGCACTTAAAAAATGTGAGTAGATAAATAGGTACCACTTCAGTGGGAAGGTAACAGCATTCTGTGCACTATGGCGTATAGTCATGCCAGCCACATGACCACGGAAACTTGTCCTCGGACAAACACCAGCTTAGCAGGCTTAGAAACAGAAATGAGCACCACCCCCTACACTCGGTCACGACTAGACCATTCGGTCATGGGGAAAGCTTTACCTTTTGACAGCCAGGAATTGATTAATTGAATGTCAAAGCAGAGCAGCTGATTCTCCTCTTCGCACAAAAGGAGATGGCACTCAAAACTCTGTACTCACATGGGTTCATTGATGCAAGCCCTTCTCTCCCACCAATTCCATTCATATATCTCCCACCAAGTCCTATCAAACTTCCCAACACTGATATCAATGAGGCATGGGCTACATCCTGCAGTGGTGGGAGTTAGTCATGCAGACCACCTCAGAATAAGGGAGCATTTGCTCCCTTATCTTGGGGCTGCATTGTAAACGCAGCCACTGACTTCAAAGGCCAAGTCAGACACACTTGAAGCAGCCCCCTCATCCATAGAACTGACTACTGATCCCATCAATGAAATAAGGCGCATGCAAGTGTAGTTTTACCTCTTCAGAGACATGTATTTTAGTTGCAAGGGAAAAACCAATTAGAGCAGTCCATATAACAGTCCAAGATCAGAGTATAGCTGGTCAGGATACATACAGCAACAGGACAGGCAGATAACAGCAACAGCTGTTCAAAGGTGGCTGACCATTCCAGCAGCGCTTCGCCCTTCCTTTCACAGCCCACGGTTAGAGAGCTTCTGCTCCCTGCTCTTATTCTGCCTTCCAGCCAATCAGCATAGTGCTGAGTCATGGCTAAGTCTTTGTGCCAAACTGCAGGTACACCTCAAGCCCAGGTGCTTCCAATCACCTTACTCAGGCCCTGCAGTTTTCCAGAGCAAAAGTAAACCAGAGCTGATTGCCTGAGTCAACTTGGGAACTACTCAAGTGATACTCAAATTGATCCCAAAAACAGTTAGAAGGAAACCATAGTTTATTATAATTTAATCTAACTGATCTACATAGAGGAATAAGGGATAAAGAACCTATCTACTTGAAGAGCCCATTCAAGTTTATGTATTCCTGATGAATAGCCATGTTAGGGTCCGATCCTGTCAGGCTTAGTGCGGACGCAGGCAGATCAGAATTGAACTGTTAGTTTGTTGCAGCAAAAATAACAGGACATCTTGTTAATCTTAAAACCTAAACAATTCCATGTTAATTTTCATGAAATGCAATCCACTCCATCATTAAATGGACAGCAGTCCACAAAAACTAAGTCTGAAATAAAAAGTTGACAAATCTTTGTTGTCAAATTTTATGTCAAATTTATGTTGACAAATAATTATGTACACCTGATTTTTCTGAAAAATAAAATGTTTTCATTATACTATGCCACTTACCATGATGAAAAAGGATCATAGTCTTCTATTTCACCACTTGCCATCAAATATTTAAAGCACCCAATCATCTGGAAGTAAAATTCTGCCATAGTCAAACAAATACTGTATATTTACGTTTTTCAACAGAAAAAATACTAAGCAGTTCATATTTTCTTTCAGCAAACAACATGTTTAATACAAGAACCAAGGAACAAAAACCTTTTTTTTTTTTGACAAGGCAACCAATCATTATCCTTTTGCATAGGTAAACATATATTTTTCTCAAGTGCATTGCATTACATTAAAAAAAAAACTACTCTGATTTCTGCAAGTCTATTTGCTGCTGAGCAACATGAAATTTAATACAAAGGTAATGCTTTATTGATGCTTATTTTTGATGATGACCTTTTACGTCTTGTGTTAGTGACATATTGGTCCTCTGTCTCCAATACTGTGGGATTCTAATGGCTAGAATGGAACGGGTCAGATAATGAAAGTCTCTGGTACATTAACTTTCAATTTCATGAATGTCTGAATACAGTATGGAAGATAAATAACAGGCATTTTCTTGCTTGTACACGTTAACATTTTATAAGCTGGTTATAATCCTCACTGTATTACTTAACAAGAGGCTGTATGTTATGATAGTAAAATGAGTATGTACATTCTTGACAAGGATAAGATTGCATAATAGCTTGTAACTTTTAGGAGAGGTTGTCAGTGGCAGAATATGCTGATCAAGCTGTTCTAAGTAATGTACATTTCATGTTGCTTAAAGTAGTGAAGACTGTCCTTACGTACTGATTTTTGCTAGTGTGGGGAAGATTTGCTTGATTTGATAGTTTAAATGGAGTTTATTGCTTTCCTTTAATTCATGTTGAACTGGCTATTCAAACTGTTTTTGTTAAAAAGCAGCTATAGGAACCCAGTTTACCTTGTGGCTATAATGTCAGCCCAATCCTGACATTGGGCCGTATGTAGGGTTACCAGATCCAAACTGGGACAGAGTGCCTATACCTTTAACCATTGTATAGAAGAGGGAATTTGGGCAGGTGCAGATCATCTTGGAAGGGTCTCAAAAGCTGCACCTGCTAAAATTCCCTCTTCTTTACAATGGTTAAAGGTATAACATGTAGTTTGGCCAAAAATAGGTTGGATCTCTGATTTGTGAGGAAAAGAAATCAAGTTACAAGCCAGCCGAGGAGAGGGGTGGGCTTGGGATGCGGTCATTAGGCCGCATCCAAGGCCCTGTCCCCGGGCCATGCGGCTGTCTCAGAGCTGGGCCTAGCACAGATCCGAGGAGCCCACCAGGGGGGCTGGAGCCTCTCTTGGTGCAATGGCACAAGGCCTCCCATGTTGCGCTGTATCTGGCGCAGGCCTGCCGGCCTGATCCAACGCAACACAGGATTGGGCTGCCAGCCTTCACCTACCCCCACTACCTGCCATTGATGGACTTAGAAAAAATAAATAAACAAAAGATACTCAAACATTTATCTCCCTATATTTATACAACAGCAGGAACTGAGCTCTTTGCAGGGCAGTTAGCGATTATTGTAATTTTTGAATAGCCTTGTAATTTCATTAGAGACCCTGTGGGACCCACCAGAAATTGAGTCACAGCCAAGTGGGTCCCAATTCACAGTTTAAATAACTCTCTACAATAGTGTTTCTCAATGTACATTCGTATAACGTATGTCTACATTTTATTTGTATAGATAACAAATGGTGGACATAAATCATTAGTTTGCACAACCGATTCCTCAAAGGCAGTGTGAACTTCATTATTAGTGTTTGCCCTATTTAAGCAAATGGACGTGGTGGCACAGCGAGTTAATCCGCTGTTGCTGGGCTTTCCATCCAGAAGGTTGGGAGTTCAAGACTGCATGACGGAGTGAGCTCCCGTTGCTTGTCCCAGCTCCTGCCAACCTAGCAGTTCGAAAGCGCCTAAATGCAAGTAGATAAATAGGGACCACTTCAGTGGGAAGGTAACGGCGTTCCGTGCACTACAGCGTAATGCCAGCCACATGACCATGGAAACTTGTCCTTGGACAAAACGTCGACTCTACAGGCTTTGAAACGGAGATAAGCACCACCCCTTACAGTCGGTCACGACTAGACCATTTGGTCGTGGGGAAACTTTTAACCTTTTATTTAAGCAAAACACATCTCTAGAGCAGTTTTTTGTTTCTTTCAGATAAATGCTGTTATAAAATAGCCCCTATGTACATTTCAGTAGTCAGTAGAATTCAACAAAATCTCTAGATGTTAGAAGCCTTTGTGGAAACATATGAAGGCAGGAACTGATTTTTGCTTAATTTTTTTATTCAGCAGTGAATTGAGTGTTGTTTAATATGCAATACTGTTGACATTGCATAGTTATCAAAATGTTCCTATTGAGAACACTATTTTACTCTGAAGAGGAGGCATGCTATGTTAAGAAACAAGTTCTGTAGCATTCATTACAGCTTCATTCAGTAATGACATCTAACAACACACTGGATGTGAAATGATTAGTGTCAATACTGACTTCATTCTTTATGACTGGTGGATCTGAATGAATAGGATGGTTAACAAGCTGGGAATTTGGCCAACTTGTAGTGTCTAAATAGAAATTGGAGTTGACTTCCTTATTAAAGAGAGTTCTTGGTTTCTATTGCACATTCTGAAATTGATCCAAGATGTTGTTCCTCTTCCCCAGAAAAAAAGAATGTGAGATTTTTTTAAAAGTAGTTTCAAAAGACTTATATTAAATGAGATTTTCTAGAAGAATATATGAGGCATAACGCCAACAACATCAGAGTAATTCACTTCAGAAATGTTTCATCATTTTATGGTGGCAGCAGCTGAATCAGTTTGCCATTCATCTCTGAGACAAATTATGTGGCAGATTTTTCCATTCAGAGTTTTCAGCATTATTTATGTTGGTGTAGGAGAGCATTCCAAACATTCTGAGGCTGGGTGGAATTGACTGCTCATAGCAGCAGCCAATTCTTCCTTTAAAAAATAAAAATAAAAAATTAGTGAAACTATTTCAGAAGTATAATATTTAGCAAAGATATGGCATGAGAAGACTGCACACATATAGTGGGTTGGAAACCAACTGGTAGCGGGTATGGTAAAAAAAAAATACGAAGGCAAGATGCAGAATATGCCCAAGGGGTGTCTTTTAGCAAAAGCCTAAATGATTTAGTGGAGAGCAAAATGCTCTGGAGATACCTTGATTTAACTCTTAACTGTTACTGGGGAGTAATAAAACACCGTTGAAGGGAAGCAATAGTTGGAGAGAAGTAAACCTTCATTTGCTGCTTATGGGGTTTCCTGGAAGTGTCTGGTTGGCTTCTGTTGGAAACAAAACACTGTTTTGAGTTGGGGGTCATTCTAGCATAGGGCCATTCCAGCCAACAGAGCCCTTCTTATTTTTCATGTGCATCTGCTGTGTGTATTCTGGGCAATGCCAAATTACTGGGGGCTCTTGAACAAAGCTTTTCACTGCCCCCCAGGATAGTTCATTGCAGACCATTACTGCCACCAGTACAGAACTTAAGGGGTCAGTCAGGTCTAGTGATGGACATAGGTCCTTGGTCAATGCCCTGCCTGGCTGATGTTGACATAGGCATTGTCTTTCAGTCACAGTTCTGGATCTGTAGAACAAGCATTGGCAGCTCTCAGTTAACACGGGAGTTAATGTTCCTGGAAAACAATGCATATATCAGAAATGCATAAATGAAAACCAACTTTCCAATAGGAAACAATGGGATTAGCCTGGGTTAGGGGAAAAATTATTTAATACTCACACTGCCAACTGGTGATTTCTGCTTGTCCAAGATGGCGTAGGGGGAGGTTTGAGGAGGGAGGTGATTGGCAGTAGTCCCTCAATGTCGATGGCTAAGAAACCAAGGAGGGAACACAGAGGTGCCAGCAAGGAAACTGAGAAAACAATAAGTGGCAGAGCTTAGTCCCAGGACTTGTTGCTTCTGAAAGAGGCAGCCATAGGGAACTACATTTCTCTCTCGCAGGAGAGTCTCCCTTTGCTGCTTTCTCTGGCACTTATCCCAAGATTGGTGAGTACTTCTGCCCTTGCCACCAAGCAGAAGGAATGTTACAAGACATGCAGCTACTGCCTCAAAAGCTCTGTAAACATAATTTTTTATCTTTTTAAGTCTTCTAGTTTTAGAGGACACTCCTCTCCCCGCAGTCTGAACGGAGTTGCTCGTATTAGCAACTAATAATTGACCTCATTATCTCAAACATGAGCCTGCACAACTCACACTTCCAGTATTAATTTGTAAATCATGTTATTTCAGAAATGTGAAAATTGAGACCATGTTAATCAAGAACTGTTCATACTATATGCAATAGTAGTCACCTATCATTCAGGGTTGCCGCAAGAGTCAGGATCAGTAAACTTTGCAGAATACAACTTTTGCACATAGAAAGTATTATGACGACTAGTAGTAAAAAGAAGCGAAAACTACAATAGCCTGTTGAACTTGCCAAACCATCACCATCCTACTTTGGGTTTCATCAGAACATTCTTTTTAAATAAGGGGGGAAAATGTTTAAATGTGAAAAAAGATTCAATACATCACCTTAGACTTATGTTTAAATGGGGGAGAAACATACAACCTACCCAAGACTTTTTTTACTGCAGCCAATCAGCTGCCTGAGTAGTCAGGCCATTTTGAAATTTTAAAAAATAATTGTTCATTCTGTCAAATGGCTGCGGTCAAACCATTTCATACAGCTTCGACTGTATGCATTCTTCTGCTCTGCCTGCTCATATGACTGTCTAGGATTGCAGCCTAGATTTGAGGTGAGGGAACTGCAAACTTCAGCAACTAGGCCTCCATAGTAGATCACTGTTCATCTTCCTTACCAAATTGAAAAGGATAGCTAATGCCATTATTTGTGACTGATGGTATTTCACACAGCAAGGAATTAAAACTTCAGCAGGTGAAATGAGAACTGAAGCATCACCTGCAGTGAATTTCATCTATTTGCATTTAAACTACCCGGCATACCATATTTCATTACTCAGTTTTGACCCTCCTGTTTGCAAAGATCATAAAACTGTAGTTGTTGGGATTTGATATCACAAAACATTCTAGCACATAATCTCTCCTAAATCATTGCAATGAATGACAAATATATTAAATAAATGCTCTTGGGTTAAATTTTATCACCTTCACTTAGGCTACTGAAGCTATATAAATAGTGACGTGATAAAAATGTGCAGAGAGGGAAAAGTAGCTGGGCAGGGTTTTTTATTCATTTAATGTTTTGTATACATTCCAAACTATATTTTTAAAAGCTGAGAGTGTGAAATGATATTGTGAAGACTTTATTGGTCTTCCATGCTATAAATAAGCATAACATTTGGCCACCCAGTTTTGCCCTTTAATTAAGGTGTGTTTAATTAAGAGGATAACTGCATTTTTGTCATTTTGTTTAGACGTTCTATTTGACTGTATTAATGTGTCAGACTAATTGAGATGGTTAACATAAATGAGGCCATCAACAAATAGCATTAAAATGAGACATAACAGTTTTATACTGCAAGAAAATTAACAGTGGATGGCTAATCAATGTTTTCAGCATTTATTGATTTGTTTTAATAATTACTCACGAATCCCTGTGTATGCAGCTGTCAAAATGAGCTATTCTTTCTGATAAAAATTGCTAGACATATTAAGAGATTGAGTTTTGCTGTGGTAAATAAACAATGGGATTGTGATCACTCTAAGCAAAGAGTTTACATTGCAAGGTACCCTTGATAGTCATCAATTTATTTATTATGTCCAGTGGTGAATTAGAAAAGGAAATAAGCAATTCCAGCCAGACAGCAACACACTTGGGCTGAATTAACATGAGCTCCTCCTGAACAGGCAAAGCTGTTTCTATTCAGTTTTCAAGAAAGCCTGGTAAATTACTAGTATAGTTGTTGTGCTTGAATTCATTAATAGGAGGCAATCTAGCTTCTATCATCTATTTAAGTTTTTATTTGGCATACCAAACCGCACTTTGATGTTGAAATAGCTTGATGACCTTTTGAAGCAAACATGTTTGATGTGGCATCTTGGATTTTAAATAGATGCTGTTTTATGGTGTATTAGTTTTGCTTGTGAAAACAACTTTGCCTGAAAAAAATCTATCCTGCATGCTGTATTGTTACTATACATTCTCAGTGACACATGTAAGTTCATCTAGATGCGTATCAAAGCACATGTACTATATTCTAAGGACTTTTCACAGTTGGCTCCACCACAAAGGAAGGCTGACATTTGAGAGGTTGGGGAGGCAAAATAACCAAGAGAAAGATCTTTATGATAATTGAAGAGAGAAATGCAAAGTGATCAAACCACAATATATGCATGTACACACTATATATCAGTGGTCTGGGAACAGGGGTAAATTACCCCAAATGGGGTAAAAATGAAATTCCTGGGGGTAATGGACGGTCGCACTGCCAAGACACAGCCGGGCATGCATATGAATCTATATGCATGCCAGCTGTGTCTTGGCAGCGCAACCGTCCATCACCCCATTCCGGTTCTGTCGCTGTCTGGCTGTCTGGCTCCGTTTTGTTTTGTTTTGCTCCGCACACTTTCACTGGCCGGCAAAACACGCCCCAGACTGCTCTGCGCCTGCTCTGCTTTTCACAGCACGGCAGTTTAGAGCACGTGGATGCAGCAAGGAGAGCTGCAGAGCAGCAGCGCATCGAACCTGAGTGGCAGCAGAGAAGAGCAGCAGTGAAGAGGCAAGCCAGGGACGGCCGGGCATTGGAGGTGAGGGAAGGCACGCACGCATCTTTCCCCCACCCCCTGCCTCCATTGCCCTGCCGGGGCATGTGTCTTCCCCCCCTGTTGCCCTGCTGGGGGGAACTGTGCACCCCTCGCAATCCAGCGAGGGACGCGCGGTTCCTCCCAGCAGGACATTGGAGGTGAGGGAAGGCACGCGTCTTCCCCCCCTCCGTTGCCCTGCTGGGGGGAACCGCGCACCCCTCGCTCAAGCTTCTTGCAGAACACGCAGCCCCATCATTTCTATCACTGCCCAAGGCCAGATGCGGTGCTTCTTTAAGTGTCCATGTGTGATGGAAGGTGTCTCCTAAGACTGGGTGCTGTTGCCAGGGGAGGGGCTGATTGGAACGGAGGTTTTTTTAAAAATTGATCGCCTGAGAGTGCAAGTCTATGAATGTCTACTCGGAAATAAGTCCCATTATAGTAAATGGCACTTACTCCCGGGTAAGTATTAATAGGATTGCACCCCATCTTAATTAAAACTGCAGTCCAATGCACACACTGCCCCAGGAGTAAAGCCCATTGAATTCAATCTGACTTACTTCTGAGCAAACAGAAGTTGACAGACGCCGGCTGGCCACTGAACGTAAGGAGCGTGCAGGCTGGGGCAAACGCGACTGGCTGCAGAGTAACAGTCTGAGCCAACACCAGATTGTCCTCCTCCCCCTCAACTTGTAGCCTGGCGCAATGATCCTCCGATCCTGACTGGGGCTCAGCGTGTCATAGGGTATGTGGGGCACGTGTACAGGACACCAAAGAGAGGTGCCAGGCAAGCATACAGCGTGAGGTGAGGCGAGAGGGAAAGCGAGCTGCAGGAGACAAAATGTAGGAACGCTTGCTGCGTTTCTGTATTAGTACTATTTGCCTTTTCCAGTATGGAAAAGCAGATACTGTGCTGCTAAGTTGCATAGCCCCCTTTGTATTGGCACACATTAGGAATGGCCCTTGCCTTCTCCACAGCTATGTTTCTGTGAAGTGGGGAGGGGAAGGGGGTCAAACTAATCGGGCAACAGATGTATTTGTTTTGCTCCCATTCATCATGTTAATATTTAAAGCGGAGAGGATCTAATTTTTTACATTAAGAGATGTTTGTATGAGGCGAGCTGAATCTCCTTACCTACATGCACACTCCTTGTCATGTAAAAATGAGGTATTCCCTGTTTGACAAGTGCAAGAAACAGATATCTACATTAAAAAATGGCTACTGCTATCATTTTTTGGTTTGATCCAGAGTTGCATCCAGTACAATGCATCCAGTTGTTCATCCAGTACAATGGCTCTCAAACTTTTTATCACCCAGGGCCCAAAGGAAGTGATGTCATTTTAGATATTTACAATAAGAGTAAGATTAAAAAATATTTAAAGAACTTTCCTAACTCTTCCAAACCCTTTACAACGTCATATTTAAATAGCATTAATTAAGCTCATTAATTAATCAAATAAAAAGCACTGGGTTCCAATATGTAATTTTTTTTCTTTTGTTCCGGCAGGGCGGGGGTAACGTCGGTGTATCTAAATATATTTTGGGGTAAAAGGTAAAAATGTTCCCTGACCCCTGCTATATATGAATAAAATAAATGCAATCATGCATTGTCTATGTTTAATTAAAAAAACAAACAAGTGTCTGTTTTCAGATAGTGGTTTTCAGTGTGAGCCCTGCTCCAACTGCTCATTGAGATGTCAGGAGCAGGACAGCATGGTTATCAGCCAAGTGCCATGATGCTTGGTGATGATGTCATTGCCAAGTGCCAACCAGCCAAACAATGACAGTAGTGGTGCAAGAGCTGGGGAAGTACCAGGTGGAAGCTGTTTGCCTGGGAGGGGGGGGTGTCCATTGCCTTCGCTGCCAGGAGTGGCTACAGCAGCAAGGGAGAGGAGCAGTTTACAAGGCAAGGTAAGTCGCCTTGTAAAACTTAGCGCCCCACTTGGGATGCTACTGGCAGTAGCACTAAGAAATCTTCCCACACAAAGGATCAAGGGAATAATTCCTGTTGTTGATGATGATGATGATGATGATGATGATATAAGAAAATATATAGTGGAGTTCAACTGTCCAAAGCCTTTCATGGGTATCAATAACGCTTACAAAAACCAACTTAGATGTCAGCCTGTATAATTATCCCCATAGTGCTGATGCAGGACTGACTGTCCAATCCAGAGCTGCCCAACTGCCTGGGAGCACAGTGGTAGCCAGGCGGCTACCGCTACCTTCCACGGCAGCCAGGCAGCCGTAGGAGGCTCCTCCGGGAAAGGGGACATTTGTTCCCTCTGTGGTAAGAGCGCAGGGTGGGTGAGCAGTGTACTCGCTTCTAGGCCAGTTATTTAGCTGGGGAAGGCCTCCGTGTAAGGAGGTCAGGAACCAGCAGCGAGAGTTGCCTCCAGTCCTGCCTCCCACTCCACCCCTCCCACCCCTTCCAGAAAGGCTTCTTTGCTGACAATGCTGCAAACTCTCCACTTGCTGGCGAGCAATCTGGTGTCACCATCTGGTGTCACCATGGCGCAGGCGTTGGGTGCACTTTACAGCACCTTGTGCAACACCAGCATGAGGGGTACATTCTTACCATTCGGGTTGGAGGGCTCAGGATTGGACCCCGAGTCTGTAATAATAGTGGCTTGTCTAAACTGAAACTACCTATTGAGTTTTTGGCTGGAGAATGTTTTGAACTGGAGACTTCCCAGCGGATGCTTTTAATCACAGTGTATACCTGCCTTCAAATAACTGATGTTCATTTTTAAAAATTCAATTACTGGATAATAAGGAAGCTTTGTTGTTGTTTTAGAGTCTGCGGAATCATCTACATATGCATGTTTTTAGTCTGAGCAATTTCCTTTTACTGGTGAGTTTGAAAAAGCAGTATATGGCAATAGTGTTGGTTTTCTTCTTTTTTTCTTTTTGTTTTGCAAGGTTAAGCATTTAAAAGAGGATAGCAGGCTATCAATTGCTTTGAAGTCTTAGGAATTAGCATTAAGATTGAGGGTGGAAATTTGAAGGGGAAAGACTTAATTAACTGTGGGCAAAGGATATGGGGATCAGTAGTTCCTCTGGACAGGACTGTGATGAATCCTGAAGCTTGGTGTACAGCCTCATTAACTGTGTGCCAATCACTTTCAATCATCAAAAAAAGAGCTTGATGTGATTGCCTCTGGCAGAGTACAGAAGGTCAGCTTGGGCCAATACTCTCGACTAACAGAAATGTAGAAAGTTCAGAGAGCTGCATGACAGTGAGCTCCAATAATCCTGACTCCTGTGTCCAGATGAGTTGCTTCTTTGGGAGAAGTCTATTGTCAGCTGTTGCCAGAGGCACTTGCCATTTAAAGTCCTACAGCGATTTGATTTGATTATCAGCTGACATTTCTGTGGTATCCTACATGACTTAGCATTATTTAAGGTAGAGGTAGGGTTCAACTAGAAGGATTAAAGGCAAGGAGATGGGGAAGTTACATGTACTATATTCAGTTCTGAGTTTCTAACTGCATAGTCACTCTTCAAGCTTTCATGCAATTCAATTCATGTCTACAGTCAAAAGAAGAAAATCCCACCATGCGGTAGGCTAATGGGCCTTGTCAGAATTGGTTGATACTTTACTATTTACATCCCTTCAGGTCACAATACGTCAGCCAGCCAAATAATTTATTTCCATTTGTGTATATAGAAATCTGGGCTTAGAATCCCACGTGTGCTTAGAGCTCTCCAAACTGGTTGTAGAAGAGAGCCATGCTCAGTGTACTTCCCTGTCCTTTAGCTGGCAACTAGGAAGTGTTGTGTATTTGTGTAAATAGTAGCAGAGTTGGGGGCTTGGAGACC
>JAJKFI010000050.1:9930190-9941180 GCA_029204185.1 Lerista edwardsae
ATGCCAGTTTCTACCAGTTCTGGACTGTGAGATGTGAAACTGCAACAGGAAGTCCCTGGTTGGTTTCTTGTTGTAGTTTCTTTACTATTTTCTGCTTCTACAGGGCAATTTGGATATAAAATTAGGCATTGTCAAACTATGTGTATTTTTATGTTTGTATGTTGGATAATTAAATTTTCAAGTCAGAATTCTTAAGACCTTTGATTCAATGCCTGTGTGTGTGTGTGTGTGTGTGTGTGTGTGTGTGTGTGTGTGTGTTCACATACACGTTAGCGCAGGCCCCCTGCTGTCACCTTCTCCTTGCCAGCCTGATCATTCAAAGAAGGCTAAGCAAGGAGAGGTATACCATACTGCACTATTTAACTCTGCTTCCTGCATGGTTCCCACCCAGCTGCAGGGAAAATTCTGGCTAGGCAGATCCTGCTGGGAAGAGAAGGCTCTGCTTCTAGCATGCTCCATCTAGCCTGTGTGTGTGAAGATATGGCTGGGCACATCAGCCATACAGACAGTGAAGCTAGGGTGAAAGGGGGGAATCGATCTGCTTCCTTATTGTCTGCTTTCTCAAAAGTGCCTTAATTGTGCATCTGTCTATATGCATTTCTGAAAGTTACTTCATCTTGCTTGTAATTTAAACTCAACATTCAGATGAAATTGAAAAGAGTGAGCAGGTGTCAGACTTTGCACTTATTTGAGAATGTTGCATTTGGGAGGGAGCCTGGTTCTGCTTTGAATAGGCATGGAGTGGAAGACCTGAAGCAGAAGGCACAGGCAGGCTAGGGTTGAATATGACATTGGTCAGACAAGAACAGATACAAGACGACTTAGGATGGGATACCAGGTTGGGCAGAGAGTAATCTGCACAGCTACTTCAAGCAGTGACGGATCTGGCCTGAGGGTGCAATCCTAACCTGGAGTTAAGCCAGCACAGTTAGGCCAGAAAAGTTTTGCTGGCACAAGGGCCACCGTAGAATCATTTGGATCACTCTTGGAGTCAGGGAGGATGGCACATGTGCTTTGGCCTCTCTGACACTGAGAGTGGCCCAAACCGACTTTACAATGTCCCTAGTGCTGGCCAAACAGCCTACCAGCAATGGCTGGGGCACTCTAGTGGTGCTTGCACAGGGTTTCCAGCCTTTCACACTGGCAGCCACACTGCAGGCATTTGTCACTACAGCCACAGTAGTCAGTGGAAGATGCCCACAAGATTGGACTGTTAGGCCAGTATGATCCAAGTATCTACTCAGTATGACCCAAATATCTACTCAGCCATAAAGCCAGTCATGGACCTACCATTAATCAAAGGCCCTGGGCACTGAGCTCCTGGGGCGGGAGGAAGACAGCTCACCTTTTGGAGAGCCAAGCGGTTTGGGCCCTTCTGCCTGCCCTCACCATTGTATGTCTCTGAAATGGGGTGTGGTGCGAGGGCATGGTGTACAGGGGTATGGAAACAGCGGAACGAGCAGACCTCCTCCTCCTCTGTCCCTGGGTGTGCGTTTGGCTGGGTCTGTAACTACATAAAGCTTCTCAGGCCACTTGTCATCTCTCAGCCATGTCTTACTGGGTAATTATAAATAGATGGGGAGGGACCATGTAGATCACCTTGAGCTCTTTGGATGAAGGGCAATATATATCTGCGAAAAATAGGCAAGCAAAATTATTTATTTTTCCCTTTGTGTAATTTTTTCATTTGCGACTTTTTTATTCTTTTCAACTGTGGGCTTATGTGATAATAAGAAGTGGAAAAAGCCAGTTCTAAACTGGATATCTTTAAAAACTTATTTCTCTATGAATCTTACTATGTAATGATGGTCAAAAGGCAGCTTACTGTGGTACAGAGGATAGATTTCTGAATCAATTAACAGCTAATATCATAAAGTAGCGGTGGCACAACCTTTATAATGGATTATGCTTTAATCAGCAAGGCACTTTTTTAATTGGCTAGTATCTTGCATTATGTATCTGGTTGTTGTTTTTTGCTTTGAACGAATCTTTAGTCAGTGAACTCTGGAGTGAATATTGGGTTGCTGTATTCTGTGATTTATCTTTTGGCGGGGAATCATATTTTGTCAAATGTCAAAACCAATTGTGTTGTGGAACATGACACAGACAGTGTGGAACAGTACACAGACAGTCTCTGCCTAATAACAACAGACATTAAAAGCAAAAGGTAAGCGACATTGATTTCTCTTTTGTTTTCTACTTTCAGAGTCAAAATATTCTTCCTTCTGGAGCTATCAGAGGTTTCCTTAAGATTATGGGAATGCTCTGTAAGAAGAGTCCTTGAGGACTTCCTTCTTCTGATCTGCTTCCTCTATATAGCTTGTTGAAAGAGCCAAACTCTGGATAAACTTTATTTCATTTGGTGTACTTGACCGTGAATTTCAAAGTTGAGTATTAAGAAATGGCTAAAAGTTATGGTTATGCTTTTAAGGGCGCAATCCTTACCAACTTTCCAGGACCAGGGTAAGGGCAGTGCAGCTCCGAGGTAAGGAAACAAACATTTCCTTACCTTGAGGACTCCTCAGTGACTATAACTCTACTGCAGAATACAGAACATGCTCCATTGGTGAAGCTAGGTCAGTGCAGAAAAGTTGGTTAGGATTTGGCCCTAAGTCTCTTTTTCTGGTCACCTTGAAAAATCTCCCACCATGGAAGCTCCCTCCTCCCTGGCAGACAGGGTCAGATGATCTGAGTCTTCCTGGGAGGAAGGGCTCCCCATGAGCCTCTGATTAACCTTGCCTTGTGGCCAGGCAACAGTGTCATGAACTTTGTTATGTCCCCAAGGGAGCAACTGTCTCCAAGCGTTGCCATTAAAGCTACTCTACCCTTAAACATTTGATGGTTGAGCTGCAAGTACTGGAAACAACACTGTTCTCAGAAAGGAAGCACCGTTTCTCAGTGCTTGGTCCCTACAACATGGCAAGGTTGAAGGAACACAGTCCACAGAAGAGGTGGTAGGGACCTCAAGGCCAGAAAACATGCAGAGAATTGATTCTCTTGCTAAATGGGGCACCAGGGACATGGTGCACCCCTGCCAGAACAGCAGAAAGAGTCCACCAGTGCCACCACAGTGGGCATGCAGGCTTATGCAGAAGAGTGGGTAGAAAGAGAACTGGCTGCCATTTTTTGAGTCTATGTGGGGCAGCAAAGGCAATGTTGCAGCTGGAGAGGACCTCAAAGGACCAAAGATATGACTAGTGAAGTACCATGCATTTTAGATCTTTAATCACTCTTGGGTGTGGAAGACAAGAGGTGATCTTATAATGTGTACCTTTGTGGAAGTATTGGCAATGCTCAAGGAATTTAAAGTTTGCCAGTCTGTAAAACCCACATACCATAGTTTAATAAAATTTGCCTTTGCTAAATTCTTATTTTATTAAGCAGGGAAAATAAATAAATAAATTTTATTAAGCAGAAAACGTGTGAACTGTGTACAGAGTGCTGACAAGTTACTTTTGGGGTGTAAATTATATTTGTAATTTATATTTATGTTAAACTATATGCTGAAATTAGTATTTACAATGTAGTACTCTGTAGAGCCAGTTTTGTATACCCATATAAATTACATTTTTGTTTCCATAAATTTTGTTTGAGGTCATTAAATGGATAATTTGTTACTTAGTAAAGTAGTTTGTCAGGTTACGAGACATTAATTCTCCAATAGGTTTTTAATTAGTACAGATTAACTAAATAATTCATAGCACGACTTGGCCTGAAAACATTTATAATACTCAATTATACAATTTTACATGCAATGACAAATTGTTTTTTGGGTAGTGTGGTAACAGTGGGACTTAATTAATTATCTTCAAGGTTCTGGACATCTGCTGTGGACTCTTTAAATGTATTAGACTAGAAATTCAGAATAGCTAAAAAATAGAATTTATACCCTCAGGACTGAAAAGGGGAAAGTCATTTCTAAGAATGAAATGTATGTCATTGTAGGAGAAAACTAATAAAACAGCTAAGCGAAGATAATGTGTCCTGGTTTTACTATCTGTTGTCTCCCTGTCTGAGCTGTCTAGGATGATCTCTTCCCATCTATTATTGTTGCTGGACAACTTCAATGTCCCTGCTGAGCCTCCTGTTTGGGACTGACTTGGGATTTCATGGCTGCCATGGGCCTCTCTCAACTAATTACTGCTCCTGTGCATCTGACAGGACACACATTGTACTTTGGGTATAATGATGATTTTATTATAGGAGAGATTGACATAAGTCCTCTGTCATGTACAGATAGTTTTCTGGTCAGATGCAGGCTTATCACAGCCCCTAACCTCCAAAGGTGCATGGGAACCCATTCATGTGATCTGCTCTCAGAGACTTACGGTTCTATTAAGATTCCGGATGGCTCTGTGGGGAAAAGTCCGTTGCAGGTTACAGACCATGATGGGTAGTGCAACCTCCATACTTTAGAAGTAAGCTACCTCAGAATGTCAGATAACGGGGAGTGGCAACGAGATGCAGGTATCAGTTGTCTTGTGTAGAGATGTAAAATTTCCAGAAATTTTGAAGCTTGGAAAAAAAACCACCCTGTTTTTTCCCAGAAAAAATGGAAATTTTCAGAAAAATTCAAAAAAAATGCCACGTTAGCACTTTTTTCTTTCTTTTCCAGATTGAAAATCATTCTGTTACTTTAGGAACATAAAATATGACTATGGACAATTTGACTTGGCATAAAATTATCACAACTAGCATATTAAAACTGTAGTGTTTCCAAACAATATATAGTGTATAGTGTATATATACACTAAATAGTGTATAGTGTATCCAAACAATTATTACAAAGAGAATTTACTTTTTTAATATGTATTATAAAATATTATTGTAACAAATGGAGCAACAATCTCCTGAACTGTTTAGTAGTTTATGTGGAACAGACAAAAAACCTCCACAAAACAATTTTTAAAAATCCAGAACTATTATTCATATTTCCTCTCCACAGTATTAAATTAAAAACAACAACACCCCATTCTCATAAAAAGAATTGAAGAGGGGGAAAGTGTATAGAAGGGAGTGGGACTAAGTTTCAATGCATGGGCATGAAATTTAATGAGAATCATTTTCTGAGCAGCTATCTCTAAACTCTGACCCAAGGGCCGAAATGGGTGCACGGGGAAAGTTGTCCCTGCTGTGAACACCACATTCTGTTTGGTCGCCCTGTTGCTGCTTTTCACACACAATCTGCCCAGAGAGACGCTGGACGTCGGGGAGCAAAGCCAGCTGTGGCAGAGAACAATAGGTACGACTGGCCAGAGCACCATGGACTTTACAGACATGCAGTGGTCCACAGTTTGGAGGCGCTGGTAGCGTGACTTGTTCATCATGTCAGTTAGATGAGTGTTTTAGGCCATAAATTAATCCTGAAGAAGAACACCATGACAGAAAGCTAAGGGTGGCATTACAGAGCGAGCAGTGTAATTACAGATAAAAAGAAAGGGAAATAAATCCAAGACTGTGCACTGCTAAAGCCAAAGGTATAAAAATGTCATTTAAAAATTGTCACCTTAATGAGAAGGAAAAGATAACATTCAGGATTGTGGGGGAAAAAAATTAAAGTTCATGAGATGGAAGTTGGCATTTCCACAAATGGAGATGCTACAAGCCTTAACAGCGTGCTAAGCCACTCCCATAGTAAGTATCTGTGGCTGCAGCCTCTCAAAACTCCTTCTACCAGGTCTGCCTATGTAAACTTCTCCTTTCATTTGTGTTTGCTAAATGGATCCCCATATTTAGGACCTAAAATATACCTACCTTTGTTACTGGGGTCGAAACCAGGCACACTGTTATCCTTCTGCTTGCCTAGTATGCTCCCCAGAGGAACCGTATACAGCTGGACTAAAGAGAAGTAAATTACTCTGCTCTAGATCACAGGGTACAAGGTGTGGTCTGTGTTCAAAGGTCAAAGCTACTCCTTTGCAACCTCATTTACTGCTGAAAGGCCTACATCAATTTTACAGAAGCCTTTCTAGCAAAGCTGAAAGACAATGGAATTCACCAAACCCACAAACTGAGTGCAAGGCAGAGATTCAGTCTGAGTCTCAGACAATGCCCTTCCCCCCAATAATTTTCCCTTTAATTACTTTTTCCCTAGACATTCAGCTCTGAGGTTATCCTTTCAAAGTGCATTGATTTTGACTGCTCTTTGCTCTTAAAGATCATAGTTTGGCATGCAGTGAATGATGCATGATACAAGTGACAGTATGTTTATTAAAGCTGCAGTCAAAAGCATCCTTACAAGGAGCTCAGTGGGACTTACTTTATATTTACTCTGTAAGTGCTTGTGGGGGTGGGGGAAATTGCGGCTATACAATTTGTAAGAAGATCTTCACTTTCCACCCTTGCCTCCATTTGTTTCCTTTACAATTTATTCTTCTTAATGTTGCCTGGTAGTGGTGAGGAGGATATTTCTGTTGGGAATAATCTTGGAAAGTGGTCTGTGGTTATACATTCATCTAAGTCCTGTGTCTAATGTATGTATTTAAATTTATTTCAATTGAATATTTCAATGCATTTATTTTCTCTACCCCGAACCCCATGTCAGACATATAACAACAACAACAACAATAAATATTTATATACCGCCTTTCTTTGGATTGCTCCTCTGACTTTAATTCAAGGCGGTTTACATAGGCAGGCTTTATTTCTCTAACCCCCCCCCCCAGGGTTTTTTTACAAATTACAAAGAAGTTCTGTCTTTCAAGAACTACAACATACAGATGGTACTTTCATGGTCTAGTCTTTCTTTCTGGCCTCACGATTGCCTTCCTGCTGGCTGATAAATGGCTTCTCTGCTCCCATCAAAGAAACAGCTGGCCCAGCACAACTCCTCTCTCACAGGCAGCTGCAGACAGCTCAGCTCTTATCAGTCGCAATTCTCAAGGTCCGCTGCTCACGGAAGCTTCTGGTGTTCTCGAACTGGCGACCTTCGGATCTTATCTTCGGGCAAATGTAGGCTTTAACCCTCTCGACTAAACCTCCTGACCTGCCCACATATGATTTGGCCCTTGTGCCAAAATATTTGGAGACCCCTCCAAACAAGCAGCAAGAAAGAAGCAACAAGAAAGAAGGCACTTTGATTCTGGCTCAGTCTTGTTTTAGTATTCTGTGTTCAATGAAAATGCATCTTATAATTTTATTTTTTTACTTTTCTTCAGCAAATTTTTACAATTGTACAGTTCTTAGGCAACAATTACTGGTAGGTCATTTTTCAGAATCTTGTATTGAGTAAAATCTGACAACATTATCTAATTCAAAGAATTCCATATATCCCTAAGTTTTACCCTTGACTTATCCATGGGTCATAGCAAATTCAATAATTTTTGGCTTAAAACGTGCCCTCACCTTATCCATGAGATTGACTTATACAGTATATACATTAGTATATTCATAATGAAAGAAGTGAAGTTACTTCTGGAAAATACTATTTTCCAGAAGTAACTTCTATTTAATAGCATCTATTTAATAGCATTTCTACAGTGCCATTATGTGGGGATCCAAGGAAAATAAGCGCACATGAGATAGCAATATTGGGGACATTTTTTCAAAATTTATTTTAAAAAGCTGAAGAAGATGAGTGAGCATGTGAAATGTGGGGTATCAGCAAAAGTAAAAGAATCCAAAGTACTGCAGATATTTGTGGAGTCAAGTGATTGATCTTGTTCAGTTGTGGTAGATATGTGGCTGAGTGGTGTATTGTGTTTTCTGTGTAGGTTGAATCAAAATTCCTTATGGTAGAGTAGCTTATGTCAACAACATGCCATGCTTCATAGTATTTTTTTCAAAGAAAAGGTATTGTGGGATTTCACATAACCTGCCATCTAGAATCCTTTTATTGGGATGACTTTATTGATAAAAATGTACACTCAGCAGTGGTCTGATCTGGCAAAGGGCATCACCTTACCTACTTAGTGCTTCAGCCTCTACAAATGATAACGCTTCAAAACTCCAAACAATATTTGAGAGCTGCTGCATGTACAGCAATGCATGTATTTCAATCATCTATGCCATGATTATATTATAGCTAGTGCTCATTGTCTGGGTGTTGCATATAACATTCATTTACTCTGTTTATCCTGAACCTTATAACAGAATTACCATGTGATGCCTTGTCCTTTCAGGAGACATGTGAATCTTTCAATATTTGTGTAGGGTCAATCCCTTTAAAACTATTCCAGATTGGGAATGAATTCCTCTTTTCTGCAGAGTCCTTTCCTTCAAGAAATGTGATTTGGCTCTATGTACCTCACATACATATCTACACAGTGTACACCCTCAATGTACACTTTATATAGAAATTTGATAATGAACTGTAGTTGCATTGGGAAATGGTTTGGAGGGGGGGGAAAGAGTAGATTCTGAAGGAGTAATCTTCGTTTTACATGTTCAATGTTTAAGCAGATTTTAAAGAAAATGGCACTATGCAACAGACACCAAGTAGGAGTGTCACAATTTTTTGGATGTCATTTGTCCCCATCCCTCAGAGCATATTTGATCATGAAAAGCAACCTGAGATACTAAAAATAACATATAATGAAGTGTACTTGAGAATCTAACTAGAGAGGCAGTGCAACCCTAGCGTGCCCTTAGCACTGACGCTACGTGATAGCGTAGACACATCATCAGTAGCGCCGATGCGGGGGCACAGATCAGCACCCCTGCGTCAGAGCTACAGCAACAGAACCAGCACTGCAGGCAGCGCCAGTCCATTGCACCCGCACTGAGCTTCTCTCACGTCAGCCAAAGCCGGCCGGCATGAGGGAGGCTCTGTGTTGGGCCACGCAGGGGATTGGCTGCGGGAAGGAGATTGTGGGCAGGGAGAGGGCAGGACCTGGGCGGATTCCGGATTTGGCCATAAGGCCAAATCCTAGGCCCATCCAGGAGGCCACGTGGCCCCAATTTGGGCTGCGCAGTCTCCTCGGATCTGTGCCTGCTGTTTAGCAGGCGCAGATCCGAGAAGCGCATGAGCCTCCCCAACAATAAGGGAGCAAACGTTCCCTTGCCACAGGGGGGCTCCACCTCGCCAATCCAGTGATGGATTTGGCGCTGGCTGGCTGACCTTGCCAATCCAGCGCTGGGTTGGATTGCGCTCTGAGATGAGCACTCTACCCCATGCAGATGAGCAAACTACTCCAGAATAAACTTTCTTGCCTGGAGTAACTTAATTTGTATGGAGTCCTGCTTAAGTGTTCTGTAAGCATACACATTGTCATTGTTGCTAGCTCCTGCCACTACTGTGCTCTGTGTGGGTACATGCTTTTAATATCACAGGGAGAAACTCTCCCCCGGGACTATGTTACATTTCTATTAGACTCTTCTATAATGCTATCCATGGGGACAGTGGGTGCAGAGCAATGAAACATGGTGGTTGGATCATTCTGTCAAACTTCAGAAAATAGTTATCTGTGTACGTCTTTTTTGACCCCCTGCTCTAAGCCAGAACTTATTTGGAGTGCTTCCTTTAAAAACAAAACAAGCTTTTCTGGAAGTTCAAGAACACTTGAAAATCCTGAGCAAATTATAGGAGTGCGGGGCAGTCATCCATCAGTGGTAAAAACTGCATTTTTTGCTGGTCCCCACTTATAAATCTGTCCCTTCAACCTCTTTGCAACTGTACTTTCCTGTAACACGCCCCCACAATTCACTCTGCGTTATCTCTTTATCTTTTGTTTACCACCTAGCCAGTCAACACTGCTGGCTAATAGCCTGTTCCATAGAGGATAATATTAGGTTATATTGAAATGCTTACTATATATCATATTGAAATGTCATATGGATATTTTGCTAGGAGGTAAACTACATTTAAGACAGTGGGACTTTCTTCTGAGTAAGCATGCCTAGAATTGCATTGCATAACCCAGACAAAAGAATTGCATTCAAAAGGCATATGTACAAGGGAAAGAAAAGCAACAGAGAAAGAGAAAGGGCGAGTCAGTTGGGCAGGAATGGAATGGAAACAAATCGGGGCAAAGTAGCTGCAGTGGATGTTACCGAGGGAGTGAGAAGATAGTATTACTCTGAGGAAATATTGCAATTATAGTAAGAGAAAATCACTATCCCAGAACATTAGCAATAGGAGTATTTTTCAATCCAGTCAGTTTTCAATAAAATTTACTTTCCAGTATTCCGTTCCCTCAACCTTTTGTCATACTCAAGAAACAGAGGCTGTATAGATAGAGGCATGAAGTTGTGCTAATTTTGATGCTTGGTGGGTGGAATCACCAAGAAGAGGAAGCAGGCATAGCTCCAATACAAGCATGGGATCCCTTTCCCAGTACAGCACTTCCATCTATGGAGTGAGCATACCCAATTCCTATGATTTGCATCAGAAGCCCTGTTGTGCTCCCGTATCTTCTTTTATAATAAAAAAAATATCATTTTATTCTAAAACATAGTTTAAAATGTTGCTTGAGTCTTCAAGCCACAGATTAAAACACATTGTGGGATTTAGGAAAGATTGTGGAAAACAATTTTGTTACCCCCCCCCCCAAATGCTTTCCATAGGTGAAAGTGAAACGTGGGGACTATATCCCACAATCCATGGCTTGGACTCGAGCAGCATTTTTAATTACCTTTTAGACTCACCCAGCCTCGAAAGTCTTAGTGTGTTTATTATTTTACTAGCTTTTATGTACCCGGCTTCGCCCGGGTGTTTATAGGTGCCATCCCCGACCCCCAGCTACTCACCAGGCATACAAATGGCCCATTTATATGTCCCATCCCTGCCCCCCCTCACATGTGTGCCCAGGTGTTGATATGTCCCATCCCTGACCCCACCCCCACTCACATGGGTGCCCCGGTGTTGATATGTCCCATCCCTGACCCCACCCCCACTCACATGGGTGCCCCGGTGTTGATATGTCCCATCCCTGACCCCACCCCCACTCACATGTGTGCCCGGGTCTTTATATGTCCCATCCCTGACCCCACCCCCACTCACATGGGTGCCCGGGTCTTGATATGTCCCATCCCTGACCCCACCCCCACTCAC
>JAJKFI010000050.1:9941972-9977881 GCA_029204185.1 Lerista edwardsae
ACACACACACACACACACACACACACACACACACACACACACACACATACATACATACATACGCTCTTCTTTATATATATAGATTGTTTTAGAATTTTGTGTTTGCAGCCTAAAGAATTGAATATAAATTCTCTTAACAACATAAAATACTGCATTTGAAGAAACTTACAGGCATATTTTTAGTTCAGTGCTTTTACATAATATTTTGTCCTAATTTGTCAGGGATGTTTCACAGCTGTGCAACTGCTGCAGTCCAAGAACGCCAGTTTGCATTCCAGGAGTGTCATTTGATTACATCACAATGATGACACTTCCTGCTCGAGGATGTCATTTCCTGCTATGACATCCCTTCTGGGTTAATGACATCACTTCCAGTGGGTCTAGACACAAGTTTCATTTTAAAAAGAGGGTCCCAGTCTAAAACGTTTGAGAATCACTGATCTAAAGATGCAGAAGAAAACCAGCAAATAGCCGCTAGAACTGTGCTGAGATGAAACGATAAGCTAGTCTCCCCCTGTTTATATACAAGAGCAATACCACTTGAAAAAATGAAGCAAGTCTCTGCTATATGCATATATTTCTTTTACGTATTGCAAATGTTTAATAGTATTGAGAGATTGCTTTGAAATGAAAACTTGGTGAGTAGAGTGTTTACAGTGGATAAGACCCCCTAAAACAGCAGCCTATGTAGAAACATGAAAAAGACTGATTGTAAAAATCAAATTCTACTGTACTGTATCTGCCATAAGATGATGGGGCTGTGCAAATTTATTGGACAGTTGAAATCTTAGGAACAAAGTCAGCTCTAAAGTGTCTGAGGGGAATAGACTTGAACTCCACTGAATGACCCCTAATAGGCTGAATTTTTCTCCTGATAATAATTACACTAGCTAACCTCTCCTGTGTGGGAGACATTTTCTAGGGTAATTCTCCCAATTGGGAAAACACTTACTGTACTCCCATTTTATGTTGAGTATGATAAATTAGAAGCTGTCTTCAAAATGTTATTCTGTTTTCATGGTGTTGTATCTTTGTTATTCTCCAGTGGTCACTGAATTGAAAAAAAAAATAACGGCCAGTTGCCAACATGCTTTAATAACATTTTGCTTTTATCTTATTTTCCAAATCAGTGACCAGACAAAACACCCCATACAGGTATTTGGTACAAGACAGCAGCTAAA
The DNA here is from genome assembly GCA_029204185.1 of Lerista edwardsae. Taxonomy (NCBI): domain Eukaryota; kingdom Metazoa; phylum Chordata; class Lepidosauria; order Squamata; family Scincidae; genus Lerista; species Lerista edwardsae. The sequence goes on from JAJKFI010000050.1 coordinate 9,943,154, forward strand.
TTTAAAATAAAAAATAAGGTATTGTATTTCTGAAGTACACTGTTTTTCCATGATTCCAAAAGTCAGCTGCAAAAATTTATTGCTAAACAATGTAAGTTGCTTCTAACTCGTCTTGATAATTTAAATCTTACTTTATTTTCAAGTGTGCACTGTAGTTAAAATAGTTCCTCAAAGTTCAACAAGATGTAGTCCATCCAGCTTTGTAGAAGTTTTAATTGTCTGATGGATCTTGATGACTCGTCCAACAAAGATGCATCAGTTTGCTAAAGCAGGTTTTCTGTGGCATGAAGTGATACAGTCTGGCACTGCTATCAGACTTCTTAGCATAGAAAGGTGAGCGAAAGGGCATTGGGGAGGGGGATTCAAAAGAGGAAAAGGGCAGGAGCTCTAGTGCCTGCAGCTTCAGTGTGTCTGAATGTGTAAACACATTGGCACTGCCACCAGGCCAGGAATTGGCATCCCTTTTATAACACAGAGAGGAGGATTATTGTTTCTTTATTAGATTTTCTGTTAATTGGTTAAAGTGAGCCTTGCTTTTGCTTTGCTTTGTTTTATAAAGGAATGAAAGAAAGAAAAGACAATGGTAGCTTTAAAAACTACAGTCATCCTAATAATAGTATCATGCTTTGTACCTCTTTCCTGAATTGTTTCCTGTAGTTCACACTACATGTTAGACCTTGGATGTATTTCTCCTCATAACATTGATTTGAAATGTCTCTAGGGTAAAGGAAAAAAACCTGTTTGTGTGTTATATTAGACAATTTTTTCAATCTCAAATGACCTTTCCTTTTATTTATTGTCAGGGTACCTTTACAACACATTAAACCACAACTTTTCTATGGAATGAAATGTGTGTTATCTCACAGAGAACAATTTTCGGTTGCCCTACACAGATCTTTGTACAGATGACTGTCTACTTGGTTCCCTTTTTTCTGATTTGAATCTCTTCGGCTGCAAGCCTGACCCCCCAGCAGGCCAACACAAGTCCTTTGTGCCAGTCTATGAGTGTTGCAAATGTGTCATAAAGCATGTTTGAGCTACGTTTGGAGTCAGAGAAGCCGGCACATGGACATGCGCTGGTCTCCCTGTGCCGCATCCAGAGGGAGGTAAAGGCGTTCAGAGGGCGTCCACAGGGCCTCCCTGTGCCGGCCTCCCTAGTCCAGCTTTACCTGGGAGGGTGGGGAGAAGGCAGGACAGGGCATGGGGAAGGGTGGGTGGGACTGGCCCGGAGAGGGAGGGGGAGCATGGATCCAGCATTTAGGCCGGATCCTAACCCTCAGCCCCAGTGGCCCCAATTTGAGCCGCTTGGATTTGTGCCACCAATTTTGGTGTTGCAGATCCAAGTAGCCCTATTTTCCTTGCCCCAGGTTGCACCGCAGCCAGTCCCAGTCTCATGTTGAATATGGAGCAGGCTGGCTAGCTTCCTGTTCCAGCATGGAGTTAGGATTGTGCTCTTAAGTGCAGCTTGCCTTAAGATAAATAGACAGTAAAACATTTTTATGATATGTATTTTAATTGTTATATCACATCCATGCTATGCTTAATAGCCCAATCCTAAGTAAGGCCTGCATAGCAAGGCGGACATAACAGGGCTGTATTCTAAAGCCTTTAGGAGGCAGCAGCAACAATGTGCAGGACTAGGGGAGGTTTTTCCCTTGCACCCGCGTAAGCCTCAGTCACCCCATGAGTCTGCTCGGATCTGTGCCTGCTGTTTTGCAGGTGCAAAGGATCGGGGCTGCCCTGGCCGGGAACGGGCTTTAGGATTTGGCACTACGGCCGTCCTGCGTCAAACTGCCGTCTCCGCCCACTGCGCCACCCAGTTATGCTCCCATCATGCCTCTGGAATGCCCTCGGCAAGGCCAAGTGCCGGCCGCATGTTGCCAAAGCTTGACCGGCACAAGGCCAGCACTGCTGGCAGTTGCAGCGGCGCTCGAGCATTCACACTGCTGCTTGCTCCAGTCCAACGCCATACTGCCAACGCTGATGCGCTTTATGGCATTTTTGCGATAGCGTTCGGCCGACGCAGGAGCGTAGCGCCGGTGCAACGGGGTATAGGACTGTGCTCTAAATCTTGTCACTATAAAATACAAGGAGATTTTTCATTCATTAACTTTCACAAGGAACTGGAGATGAAAGCTCTAATTCAGGTATCATTCATGCTTATAATCATTCACAATCCTAGAGAATGTGATTTCTAAATAAGAAAGTGATCTTGTATATTAAGTTCTTTGTGATTAAGAGCATATTAACATTAAAAAATACTTTGCTAGATGGGATCAAAAGTCCACCTAGCCCAGCATTCAGGTTTTTTTCATATTTCTTTTTATTCTGTGGATTAGGTGAGATAGAATTATCTAGTAATTGGGCAGAAGATTTAGCCGAGAGGGTTAATGCCTCCGTTTGCCTGAAGATAACAACTGAAGATCTCAAGGTCGTGAGCTTGGGACTGCCGGAAGTCTCTGCGAGCAGCAGACCTTGGAAACTGCGGCTGATTACAAGCTGAGTTTCAGCTGCCTCGTGAGAGGAGGAGTCTGCTGAAATCAGTTGCATCTCTGGTGGCAGCAGGGAAGCCTCATCAGCCAGCAGACGACAGACGGGTGGCTAAAGAAAGAAGGCTAAATCCAGAAAGAAAGATCTGTAGGAGTGTTGTTCTTGGAAGATAGAACATTCTGTAAATTGTAAAAACCTTCGGGTTTGTGAGAAAGTCTGCCTATGTAAACCGCCTTGAGTTCAATCATTAGAGAAATCTAGTGATCTTAAGAAAGGCGGTATATAAATAAATGTATTATTATTATTATTATTAGTACTAGTTTCAGAGTGCAATCCTAACTCAGAGCAGGTCAGGCCTGCCCCATATCCAGCCCAGTGTTGGGACTGGCTTCAGCGCAACCTGGGGCAAGGGGAATAGATTCCTCTTGCCCCGTGTAATGCACAGTGGCCCAAATTGGGCTACTCGGAACTGTGCTGCTGAAATGGGCAGCGCAAAGCCAAGTATCCTGGATCAGGGCTGACCAGACTGGGGACGAGGGTTAGGTTCCGGCTGAAGTGCTGGATCCTGGCACTAGCCCCCTCCGCAGGCCGGTCTGCCCAGAAGCCCGCCTGCCCACACCTTCCCCCCCACCCCATTTCGCCTCATTGTCCCTGAGGCTATAAAATCACTATAAAACCCCATTGATTTTGATGTGAGAGTTAAACAGATGATTAATACTTTCCCTTTGAAACCAGTGAGATTTTAAAAAAACTACTTAAGAGGTTGGACTGAGGCCACATGTAATTATGAATAGCCGTGATTCTTTCTCATGTTAAATATGTTTTTATTCTGACATGTAAAAATGTTGTGGCCTTCTCGTTTGCCTTTTAGCAGAGTTTTTGGCAAAATCCTGTCTGCATGAATCAGCTTCCCTAAAGTAATTATATAACTGAGCGGTCTTCTGACCTCAGGTTAATTCCCATGGATCATTCACAAGCTAGAAATGGAGTGATTGATGGATAGGAGAACTTCTGTCAGACAGCAGAAATCCCATACCTAATGAAGCATTCTAAAATGTGCACTAAAGCCTAGACTTGCCATTTGTGACAGACCTTATTTCTTACCAGCAAAGCAGCAGCTAACAAAGTGTTTTTAGCAAGAGAATAATTTTTTACTCATAACAGTAAGAAAAATTATACCTTTACATTTCACCTTAGGCCTTTAAATTAGCTTAAATTAAATTACAGAGAAACAGTTCTCTGCAACTGCTTTTGACGCTAAATAAAATACTAAATAATGATAGAGAATAAGAAATCAAAGATTAAGAGTCCAGTCCTATGGGCTGTGAGCGCTGGCACTGGGGCTGCAGTACTGGTGCTAGGTGTCATAAAAGTGCTGTAGGTGCTTTTCGACAGCCAGAAAGTACGCAGCGCAGGTGAAAAGCCCTGCACTATCCCGCTGGAACCACACACCCCTGAATGGCCACCAGAGCAGCTGAGTGTTGTGCTGGGCAGCAGGGAGATGGGGGAAAGAGTGTTCCAGAGGTGGGACAGGTTTTGGGGGCAAGGAAGAATGGAATGGGGTGGGGTGGGCCTGGGAGGGGATGGGGACAGCAGAGCAAGCTTCAACCTCTGCCCCAGGCCTGCTGGCCTTACATTTTATGTATGTACTGTTGTTGATTTGGAGTGTTTATAGCAGAGTTGGGGGCTTGTGGACCCATTCAGCGCTTGCCTAGCGCGATCGGAGCGGAGGAACGAAGCGACCGCTACATTTCAATAACAAAGTCTTTTATTGGTTACAGTAGCGATAGTTAGAAGTGAGAAGTTCTATTTGCCGGTCAGCGAAAGCCGGCGAAGGCTTGCCGCGTACAAGCGGCTTTTCAACGCATGTTGTTACATTCTCAGTTACAGTCTCAGTCTCAGTCTCAGTCTCAGTGCGCACACAGTAAAAAATACAAGTTATATAGGAACAAAGGGGTGTAGCCAGAGCATATCTGGTAGGTGGATACCTGAAGACCCTTGTGCCCCATGTTAACCAATGGGGTGCCCCTTTGAACATCATGATCTCATGAGAAAGTGGATGTTTGCTAGCCAGCGCTTCCCGTGAGAAACATTGCCTGCTTCTGTTACACTATCTAAAGGGAGTTCAGCTACCGTGTAGCAGGTTGCACTAACAAGCTGGGAAGCTGACCACCTCAAGGACACGCAGGTGCTCTATCTGATCTGGAGACGGAGAGACGGAATGCCAGTTTCTACCAGTTCTGGAGTGTGTGGTGTGAAACTGCAACTTGTACTAGCTTTTTGTTATTGGCGTTGCCCGGGGAACAAAATGATCTTCCAGAGTTTATGAGTTTTGCACCCCTTCTCGCCCCCCATGCTGATGGGGGCCGAACCCGGACTCCAACTGTGTTGGGACCGTCGCCGCTCGCCTTGGCGACCCCGGAAACTACGGATTCGACACCGATTTTGGCTGTTTTTTACCGTTTCCACGTGGGGCCCTCCCACGCACCCCCACCCGAGGGGCGCTGGGGGGGCCTGACCCCTGCAGTGTTTGTCGCCAGGCCGCAAGGCACGCGCATGCCGGGTTTGGTGCTCATTGCTCCAAGTGTTCCAGCATGGCATGGTGGATGTTTCGTTTCGCACCCCTTCTCGCCCCCCACACTGAGGGGGGGACCGAACCCGGACTCCAACCATGTTGGGAGCATCACCGCTCGTCTCGGCGACCACGGAAACTACAGACTCGACGCTCCTTTCAGCCGTTTTCAGCCATCTTCATGTGGGGCCCCTTGCACACCCCCACCCCGAGGGCGCTGGGGGGGCCCTGACCCCCTCAGTGTTTGTCGCCAGGCCGCAAGGCATGCACGTGCCGAGTTTGGCGCCAATCACTCCAGGTGTCGCAGCGGGGCATGGCGGATGTCTTGTTTCACACCCCTTCTCACCCCCCACGTTGAGGGGCGGCCGAACCTGAACTCCCACGGCATCGGGAGTGTCACCGCTCACCTCGGCCACCCCAGAAACTACGGATCCGACGCCAATTTCATTCATTTTCGACCGTTCTCACGCGGGGGCCCCCGTGCACCCCCACCCGGGGGCGCTAGGGGGTCCTTACCCCCGCAGTGTTTGTCGCCAGGCCGCAAGCAGGGCATGGCGGACGTTGTGTCTCCCACCCCTTCTTGCCCCCCTCACTGAGGGGGGGAGAACTCAGACTCCAACAGCATTGGGAGCATCACCGCTCGCCCTGGTGACCCCGGAAACTATGGATTCGACGCCGATTTCGGCAGTTTTCGACCATCTTCATGCGGGGACCCCCACGTTCCCCCACCCCCGGGGGCACTGGGGGGGTCTGACCCCTGCAGTGTTTGTCACCCGGCCACAAGGTGTATGCGTGCCAAGTTTCGTGTCAATCGCTCCAGGTGTTGCGGAGCCTATGCAGAAGACATATACACACACACACCCTTTATATTTATTTATTTATTTATTTATTTATTTTATATACTGCTTTTCTAAAATTCAAAGTGGTTTACAATATTAAAAAAATCTTTAAAATAACATCTTAGAATTAAAATTAATTAAAATGATAAACAAGAACAAGACCCCTGCATGCATGCCTTTTACTAACATTTACAAATAAATCACAAGCTACTTATTGTTCTCAGTTGTCTCCTAGAAACTAGATTTTGCAGTATGCTTGAAAGTAATTTAAGATGTGATGTAGACGCACCCAAAATAAGAAGATGGAATTCTTATTCATGTAATGGTTTTATATCCTTCTGCTAGTAAAGACAGAAATAATTACCAGTAGTAATAATAGCCTGGGTAAGAAATCCTCATTTCCTAGTTAAACTGCTTGACAGACCAATCCTATCCAGGATTGGGCTGTTGTAGGCAGGGTTTTACCATCAGCAAAAAAGGCAGCAGGTCTTCAACCCTGCTGTATCTGCCAGAGAAGATAAGGCAGGGGTGAGGGTGGGGAATGGACGGTGAGGGGAAAAACTGGGTGGGGAGGGGGAGGAATGGGGCACTTTCATGGAGCCAAAGTTCTTTCTAAAGTTTCCTTTGTTGGGCACTTTACTTAGTGCTTTATCAAGCTAGTTTCTGTTAGTATTATCCATGAGTTACAGAAAATATCTTGAAAGCTATTTTCGTTATCAGATTGCTTGAATGTAAGTATCAACATTGACTAACTTTTGGATAGTCACAATCTTAATTTATAGGCTTTTGTAATTGTGGTAACAGCCACTGTATTCCAAGTCAGATGAACCAAGTCCCTCCGAACATATTTTCTATAATCCATAGGTCCTTTTGCATCTCAGCAAAATGTCTTTAGTCACCTCCAGAGAAGAAATTGAAATATGTAGCTCTAGTTGACTACTTGTGTATTTAATGACCTGGAGTTAAGCCAGCAGAAGGCGCTTGTGCCAGTCCAGAGGTGTTGCAAACATGCCGTAAAGTGCATTTGTACCATTCTTGAAGTCAGGAAGGCCAGTGCATGGACATGCGCCAGCCTCTCTGACTCTGAGAGTGATCCAAACACTGATTTTACAACACATTTGCAACAGTCCTGGGCCAACTTGTGATGGCCTAACTCCAGGTTAGGATTGTGCCCTGATTTTAATTTAATTCTGAGTTTTTTTCCCAAACATGAGGGTAATGTCATTACCCTGACCTGCCCCATATCCAGCGCGGGGCTGGAACTGGCTGCAGCACAATCCGGGGTAAGGGGACTTGAATGTAGGTACTGCACCGCTGAAATCGGCAGCACAAATCTGAGCAAGACCAGGCCACCCAGGATGGGGATTAGGATCTGGCCTAAGTGCTGGATCCTGGCACCACCACCCTCCCTGGTCTGCCCACAGGCCTGCCCTCCCTCTGCCTTGTTCTGCCTTTCCCCCCTCCACCCCAGCCTAACTCGGCACTTCTAACACGGCATGACAGCTGTGTTTCCTAGATTTAAAAACCTGGAAGACTGAGAATAATTTTTTAAAATGTTTTTAAGTTGAAATAAAATAAAATAAAACATCAATTTAAACCAGTTAAAACAATTATAATGAAACTGGAGAAGATTAAAATGCGTCAAAACAGAATATACATAATCAAAGTAGTACAAAACAGCTGCTGCAATCTACAGGTGTTAAAAAGGGATAGAGAGCTGGGTGGAATGCAGGGTGGGTGGAACTGGGCGGTCATAGCATGCTCACATCCTAATTGCATGGAGCTGGGACTAGTCAAAGAAGTATCTGCTGAACTTGCCCAAAGAGGCAGAAACAACCAGCAACTCCAAAGCACATTTATATTCAAAAGCGTAATAAAATGTCTTCTCTTAATCCTTTTTTTGCTCTTTAATTTGAAGTATTGGCTCTTTAAAGTCAATAAATATTCATACTGTGGCTTCAGTTCTTTTCTCAAAATTGTGAGGAGTACATTATTTCAACCCTATGATTGCCAAGATCTTCAATATATGAGCTGTAACTTTGATTAAAGTCTACATATTGTAAAATACCTATGAGATAATTATAAGGGCTGACAGAACTAGAAAACATGTTGTATGTACAGTATTCTGAGCTGCATTCAATTACATTGTGCCTTCATTCACACCAAAATGTGCTGGAGTTTGAGTGCTGTTATTAACATTAAATTATTATTCATGGTACATAGACCACTGGCTGCATACTGAAGAAACATGCATCTTTAATGCAGGTGGATTAAAAAGGGAGAAGTAGCACCTCTCCCAGAAAGGAATAATTGGGTTGAATTCCCAAATGCTGAAAAAAGCATGTTTAAATGCAGTGATCCAAAACTACTGGTGAGCTGTTCTAATCCCAGTGAAACATCATTACACTTTGCAGTTTCCTCCCTATTAGTATTGTGATAAAAATATTTGTATGTGCAGTAAGGAATATCTCAAAGGAAATTTCTCTGACCACAATAATTATGTTTAATTCCCTATAGAAGAACTGCTTTGGAGAAACATCTGGAACATAACAGTTACAGATCTGATTTTCTGCCTTATCCAATTTGTTGTATTTTATGGCTACATTTTTTTCTTTAACAAATTTATCAAGTGTAAAAAATGCAAAGGGAAAAAATCCCCTTCTTTTTCCAGTTCTCCTGTGTGCCCTTGTGCAATACTTCAGAGCAGCAATTCAATGACAAGATTCTATTCCAAATGTGTGTTTTTTTAATCTCCCTCATGGCTTCAGACCCACTGAACAGGTAGCGTTTAGTGGCATTCCGCATCAGTGCTTCCTTCATTTGGGGCACTGAAATTGATTTTCCCCATCTGGGAATGTGAAAATTCTGTATTCCTCCAGCACAGTCACCTGCAAGTAGCGCATACCAAACCCAGCCGCAGAGATGGTGACAGCAGATGCTTTGGGGCTTCAGAAGTGGTACTATCAGCAGGACCAATATGTGCAGATCCATATGTTGGTTTCAGGAGGCCAACTAGTCCGTATTGTGCACTGAGCTGTGAAGCATCATGCACCTTTGCTGATGGATGCTTTAGAGTACACATTCTGCATTCAGATTGGCCCTGGGCCTTTATACATAGAAACCTGTGCTTATTTTTACACTCCAGAAGATATGCTTATTTTTACACTCCAGAAGATACGCTCCAGAAGATATACACTCCAGAATGTTTGCTATTTTAGCTAGTGTGGTATTTGTATACATTGACACTGACTACATTTCTCTTGTGTGTCCTGTTGTTGCTGTTTTTAACTCAGTTAACCTTAAATGGTACTAAATTTCATGTTTCCATTCAGGTCTGAAAAGGAAAGACATGCTGCTGTTTTTGTGGTCTATTTGCTCCAAATAATCTTGAAATCCAGCAATTATGCATGCCCTTGTCTTGTGGATAAATGGAGACATCTTCATATTTTTACACTTACATTTTACCATAATTGGAAACGGCTTGCAGTATGAAGATCTAGGGTTCAAATCCAGGAAAATGTAACAGGCAGCCCAATCCTAACCTGTGATGGTGCAGCCAGGCTGTAAGGGGATTTTTCCCTTTACCCCAACCCGCCCTATGGGGCTACTCAGATATCTACCAGCTATTTAGCTGGTGGAAGTCAAAGCACCCCTGTGTAAGGCAGCAAGGACCAGGATGGGGGTTAGGATATGGCAGAGGCCTGCTCCACCAATTCTACCACCCTCCCAAGCCTGATCCACCCAGTTTCACCCTGCCCAGAAATATCCCCTCCTTGTTTCTGTTTTACCTTCTCACTGCCTTTCTGCTTCCCAACACAGATCTTACCTCCATCTGTGGCTGTTGAACCTTATGGCACATTATGGCACCACCTTCCACTGGTGCAGGAACCGCTAATCTGCTAATGCCCGGATTTAGGATTGTGCTGTGAGTTTCACATTGTTGTACCATGGTCCACCTTTTCACATAGACTCATCTAATAGCATTACACACATTAATAGTATGTATGGATTTTCTTGTCAATGCCAGCAGGATCATTTAAATAGTTTGGGGGCCTAATCCTTGTCAACTTTGCCAATGCAGCCATGCCAACAGGATGTGCGATGCATCCTGTGGTGGCAGTGCAGTCACTGAGGCCTCCTCAAGGTAAGGGACCATTTGTTCCCATAATAATCTCAGAGCTGCATTGGCACTGGAAAGTTGGATAGGATTGGACCCTTACTTTTTCTAATTGCAATACTTAGTATGGGGAAAATGCCCAAAAATATAGGCAGGTTTGGGTGTATGATTTCAGGCTATTTTCTCTTCATGTAGTGCCTCTTGCACCTGTGTCACACAAAGAAGCATTTGTGCAAAGCGGAATTAAACAGTATTTAAATTAGGGACAAACAACAAAGCACATGACAAAGATTTTGATTGTCAACAAAGGATGCATTTTTTAGAATGGCAAAATTGGCCTAATTTTTGATACTTATTTTTGATATTTTGAGTGAAATATTTCTGCAAATACATTAATTGGGGACAAACCCATTAATTTCTGCTCTTTGTTTTGTGCTTTTTTCCCCCTGGAGGTAATACTTTCATTCACTTAAGCTTTTACTGGCTCTAAAATACTATGCCCTGACTTTCTTTTCCTTCCAGAAAATGTCCTTGCTAAAGTGCTAAAAAATGACTTAAGAACTACTTTGTTGTTGCTGCTACTGCTATTACTGCCCCAGAGGGCCTTTAAGTAAAATATTTTCAGGTTTTCCTGTTCCTTTGTCTCTCATATATGTATTCTTGTCAGGGCTACTTGGCGACTCCACAGAATGAAAAACGAGGATGTGAATGGAAATAGAATCTGTTGCTGGTACATGTTTGCTAAAAGGCATGAGAGAGGAAGAGATTTCCAGCAATGACTAAGAAAAAAGGAAAGGGCAGGCCAAGATTAATTTTACATGGCTGCTTCTACACCTTATTGCACCCATAATTATTCTGGCGCTGTATAACTATATAAATTAATGTAATAAGAAAAACGGTATGCGACTGTAGTTTAAAACTCTCCCTAGGCTTTCCTACCAATCATTGACAGAAAATCAGAAGGTGGTGAGAGTTTTACTAAGACCTAAACATAGGTAATATATAACATGGAAAAAGAGGTTGTGTTTCATTTGACCTTGAACATATTACAAAATCAAAATGAGGCTATATCCTAGCCAATCTATGTAATTAACTATGGCTGCAGTATAGAGGCACATTTAATCTAGGACTAAATCCTTCTACTGAACTCAGTCAGTCTGACTTCCGAGTAAAGGTGCATCGGATCAGGCTGTAAAAAACCCAAAACAATAGGGCTTAATGTAGTCTGTTTTCATCCTTTCCCCTTCCCCACATATACATGTATGAGTAAAGGCAGAGGCAATGGGATATGACAGATAGGAGAATGCTAGATACATCCTCAGATAGCCTCTTTATTTGTCCAGTGCAAATTTCTTGGGCTTACAATGCGAATCACTTGCAATAGATGTGGACAAGCGATTTTCAACCAGTGTACCATGTACCAGTGTACACTGGTGTGTCGTAACGGTCCTTAGGTGTGCTCTGGATGTTTTGGGGAGGGTCATTTAGGGGCTGTGAGCCTCCCTCCTGCATCACAGTTTGCCTTGTCAATTGTCGAACTGATTATGTGTTGTGACAATTTAGGTGTCTGGTCAGTGTGCCATGAGATGAAAACTGTGGATGGCCTCTCCTCCCTGCCCGTTCCTCACTCATTAGTAGTCACTATATCCTTCAGCAGTGTGCCTCTGCCAGGCTGGCACCTCTACCACCCTGCCCTGCCCGCCACGTCAAGGCTCACACCACTGCAGAATTATTTTGCCTGCAGACAGTTTTCTGTGAGAAAACTCAGTGAGAGTGTCCTGCACCCCTCATGAGTATGTTGCCGGCATAGCTCCTCACTACTGCGTCAAAGTCATAGCCAGGAGCCAGCACACTCTCCAAAAATTAGGATGAGATGAGAACACATAATACACCGCACTTTGCTATTTTAATTACATCAAGAAAGTTAGGGGGGAAATGTGAAATCCACCCACTCCTAATCAATCAATCAATCAATCAATCAATCACTAGTATTTATATACCGCTTTTCAACACAAAGTTCACAAAGCGGTTTACAGGCAAACAATAACATTAAAGTTAAATGGCTCCCTGTCCCAAAAGGGCTCACAATCTGAAAGAATGGAGACCACCACCAGCGACAGCCACGAGAAAGACACTGCTGGGGTGTAGAGGGACAATTGCTCTCCCCCTGCTAAATATAAGAGGACACCACTTGAAAAAGTGCCTCTTGCCCAGTTAGCAGGGGTAAATCCTTGCTTTAGAAGGACTCGTGACCCACTATTCAGAGCTGGAAAAGGAGATGGGGGCAGAAGTGATGGAGACACTATCTGTGTTCAATAGATTGTGCACATGATTTGTGTTATTTAATTTGAAGATGGTGTTTTCCTGCTGTGTGGGCTTGGTCTGACGTGGCGATGTTGACGTTGGGGGTGTAGCTTTTGGCATCCCCAATGTTGAAATCAAGTCAGCGCCGCTATTGAAGTCCTATACACACTTACCTGGGAGTAAGTCCAATTGAACTCAGTAGGGCTTATTTCTAAGTGGACATGCATAGGATTGCACTGTACATGACTGACAAAATGACTGTATCAAGTGTTTGAGAAAGCCAGATGATAGCTGCTTATTGTGGCTGTATCTCTAGGGACCAGGCCTTTCCACATACACTGCAGCAATTTGTGGAGTAGAGGTCTAGAACAGATTTAACTTATCTACTCTTCTCAAATCAGTAAGCCTTAGTTAGATCAAACTCAGTTTTAGCCCTCCTCCTCCTACTCTTTCCCACTATTTTGTGTAGTAGGACACAAACTGTATACTGATGTATAAGTGGGCCTTATTCGGGACCTGCGCATTTCAGATTCTGCAGGTCCCAAACTTATGTGGGAGGGTTACCTTCAGAAGAGTTTCTGAGGCCTGCAGAGGCCATGCGTGACTGCCCACAGCCTCTGTGGGCCTCAGAATGTTCTTTTCGACTGAAAAAAAATGCAACTTCCTGCTTCCCAGGGAAAGTGACATTTTCATGCCTTATAAGGCCTTCTGAGGCCCAGGAAAGTCCTGTGTGGATCTTAGCTCAGGTTTAAATACCCGCAGATTTCTGTATCCATGGGGGTTCCAGGAACAGAACCCCTGCAGATACTGAAAGCCTCCTATAGTTTTGGGTGCAAGATCTGGAGTACACAGGCAAATCTGACTGGTGGAAGTTTGGATAAGGAAGATTTTCTTGCCTTGTGTTTCGTACGTTTATCATTAAATGGTCTAATGATGGCAACCAGCAACGCAACCAGCTTCCAAAAACAAAAATCAGTAATGAAGATCTTTGCCCTGCAAGGTCCTAAGCTTCGTAGGATTTTTATTCTTCATACAGATGTCAAAGGCATAGGAGCCATGCCAGAAAATGTTGGTGCAAATTGGTGCAGAGAGAACTGACTTGATTGAACCAGCCTGTATGAACAGCTTCTGCCTTCTCCACTAGACATGTTCCCCTGCAGGCTTTGTGTTGTAGGCTTAAGGTTAGTTCTGTACTTTTAGTCAAATGCCTGGAATGTGCTGTTCCTGTTCTTGGAAGATGTGCTGATGGGCAGCTAATTCTGTGCCCCAGCAGCGCCTAGCGGTTCAGTGCTCCCAAAATGGTGGCTGCTGTATCCTGTGGGGCCGGGGCGGCTGCCAGAGTCTCCTCAGTTTAAGGGAACATTTGTTCCCTTATCCCGTGTCAAGTTCCGTGGTCAACAATGGGTCTCCTTGAATCTGCAGCCACTATTTAGGGGTGCAGAAGGCCTGCGTTAGCCTTTTGGGGGCAGGAGAGTCTGCTGTCATCTCCACCCCCTCTGGCCCTGATCCTCCCCTCATTCCACTCACCCTTCGCCTTCCTTCCTGCCCTGACGTGCCTCCCTGCTGCCTGACAGGGCAACTTATTGGCCCAGCTCTGACTGGTAGTGGCCTTAGTACAGCTGGCTTACCACCCATGGTGATGCGCCTTATGGCACTTGCACAACAGCAGTAGCCAGGTGCTGCCCCAGCATAGGATCGAGGCCTTAGGGGATTCTCTTATCTCTGGTGATGGAGGACTCCAAGAGAGAACTTGGGTGCCATTGTTACATTTGACTCATCATAATTCTAGGAGACCCTGTGCTGCTGCTTTTGCAGAACAAAAATGGCTGTTGGTGTAAGCATATATTACTTAAATGTCTTTCTCGGGCTTTTTCTTTTGTATTTTTAAAACAAAAAAGACCAACTCTTTTGCAAGACTGTCTGGTACCTAACAATCCTGAACTAATGTGAATGACTTTTAAATAGATAGCTTTCTCACATGTGTATCATAAAAGAGAATTAAATTAAGGAGATACACCAGCTGCACTTTAAATACACACTCCTAAAGAGCAGGCAAGAGAGAGTTTATCTCCAGCAATGTGCAGCACCTGTGATGGGCTATAAGGGACCTCCAAGCAGTATTCCTGTAAAAGGTGTAAATGGTTTATTGCTATCCCCATCACAATGTCTTTTTATTGTGAGTTATGGATGACTTTTTCTTGTCCTCCAGTGTCACCATACAGGCGTGTGAGGAAAGCAGAACGGAATGAAAGCAAAATGGGAAGTTGGAATTTTTTTTTTTAAAAAAGAATACATTACACAATTTTTAATTTAAAAGTTCTTTTAAAGAGAGTTTTAGAAATCTCAAAGCAGCTAAAACTTTTAGATCTGTTCAATTAACTTGCAATTTCTGGATATTATTCAGCTGCAGTTAAACACCTTTTTTATTTCAGTGGGAGAGTGCTAAATGTAACTTTGCTCAGGTGTGTACACACACACACACACACACACACACCCCAAAACACATGTGACAAAAAAATTGGCAAAATTAAGGGTAATGTTTGTTACTTGTTTAACAGCAGTGGTAAATACCTACTCTGTGACCACTCTCTAGTGTGGGCCCCTAACAGTTACCTGCCGAAACCCTCTTTTGCGTACAGCCACCTGGCTCTAAACCCTCACAGCCCATCCCTGTGAAAAGGGGCTAAGGAAGGGTCCACTGGCCCTGAACCAGGTAGCCTCTTGAGCTTGAGGGCTTCCCAGCCTGCGTCCCCCTATCGGAAAGCCTTTGGAGACTGGTTCTGGTTGTTCCCTTATTTCCCTAAGTACAGACGCTATTTGCTCTTTTCCTATTTCTCCTCCTGGGCCTCACTGATAGGTAGTACTATCTTGACTCCACATTCAGTCTGGGGTAGGCAAAAAATACGCCAATCAGAAATAGAGGAACAAATTCCCATAGTGTGTAGCCGGGGATAGATACCTTCACTCAGCACAGCATGGTACAGAGCAGCATTGGAGCCTCACAGGGCTCTTCTCCCTCACTTCTCCCTCACCTCCCTCACCCCAATCTTGAATTCCACCCACTTGTGCATGGGATGGAATCAGCCAAGAGAAGCTCCTCCCCCATATTCATGAGGTGGAAGCTCCATTCTCATCAAAATCAAAGCAACCAAGGCTTAACTGTACCATAAAGAAGGAGAAGCAGAATGCCAAGAATTCAAAGGCAATACTGTCCTCACATACCTCTATTGGCCTCTATGCACAATAATGCAACACGAGAAATGATCCCTGTCATAAAATCTCTATATTTTGTGTTAACCCTATTTCTTTCTTTCTTTTTGTCTGTTCTCTCTATGTTGGTCTGTGTTTCCTAATGATGGGTATTAAGAATCTCTCCCCACCTCTTGCTACCGAGAGTACCCCATAGATCCTTTGTTTGCTGAACTTCAGTTGCTCTGCTCTTTCTGTTGAAATCCAGTAATGTTCATTTTGTTTTCTCTTTTATTGGACTTAATAATTTACTTGGGCAGCCCAATCCTAAGTAAGGCCAACGTAGCAGGGCTGTATCCTAAAGCCCATTGGGAGGCGGCAGCAGCAGCAGCATGCAGGACAAGAGGAGGTTTTCCCCTTCATCCGCATAAGCCCCAGTCACCCCTATGGGCCTGCTCAGATCTGTGCCTGCTGTTTTGCAGGCACAGAGGAATGTGGACAGGAGCGGCCCGAATTGGGGCCACCCTGGACAGGGACAGGCTTTAGGATATGGCACTATGGCCGTCTGCATCACTGCCCCTGTTACTGCCCACTGCACCACCCAGTTACACCCCTGGAATGCCCTTGTGGTGGCCCTGCGCTAACTGAGCACCACCAACACTCGACTAGCGCAAGGCTGGCGCTGCTGACGGTTGTGGCAGCGCCCAAGCATCGGCGCTGCTGCTTGTGCTGGTCCAGCGCCATAATGCTGATGTGAACGCGCTTGACGGCACAATTGCAACAGCGTTAGGCCGGCGCAAGAGCATAGTGGTGCCGCAACAGGGGTATCGGATTGCGCTCTGAATCTGCTTGGTTCAGGGAAATAAATTCAGTGGAATGTCCTTGCTCTGCAGGTAGTACTATGAGAGTGATTTTCACAGAGATCCTTGAGGTTCAGTATTGTTCTGTGAGGAGGGTCCTGCTCAGGGATCCCTCTGGCTAGCCTGATCTAGGCTGATGGCAGCGAATGGGCAGCCCAATCCTGTGCTCCCTGTGCGCTTGTAGGAGCAGAGGTAGCCAAGTGGCACCTGTACAGTGCCAGAGGCTCCTCGAGGAAGGGGACATTTGTCCCCTTCCCCCCAGTAAGGGCTCAGAGCCGCCTATAGAGCTCCTCGCATCTGCGCTGGCTATTTTAATGGGGGAGATGAGAGGGCCTCTGTGTCGGGCCTCATGGCCTGACACAGAGGATAGGATTCAGTGGCGATGGTCACCACCAATCCCACCCCCGTGCTGCCCTTCCCTCACCCAGTTCCACCCTCCCACCCCACCCAGAATTGGCACACCACCAGTGAGGGGTACACTTACCACTTGCTGGTATGCCACATGTGCAAATAGAAAAGAGGAAAGGGACTAACCAATAGGCACTACTTCTGTGGATCAGCATATGGTTGAGGGCACCCCTCTCTTGACCCCAACAACCCCTAATCTACTATGTGGTTGTCACTTAGGAGCTGCTAGGGCTAAAAAGTATGGATATGTGTGCTGCTCCTTCTTCTGGTGAGTCATGGGCCTGCAGAGGGTGCATTTCCAAAGCCGTTTTTCCAAAAAGGATTTCCTGCTCTTGAGAACGCTTCCAGCTTCCCAGATTAATTCCTTGGGACCGGGAAGGCCTATCAAGCCTTCCTATTCATGGTGAGGACAATACTGTTCATAGCCTTGTGACTTTTGGTATTAATGGAGTGTATACAAAATGATACTGGGGTATGCATAGCATAAGGGTTGTGTGGAAATAGAGGGTGTGAATTGGGTGTGTGTGTGTGTGAATAGGAAATGAATGCAAAAAGGTCACAGCAAAACAAGCCAAAGCACAATGTCAGTGAATATTATGGGTCTCCCCTTGCAGAGTTTAAAGAGGAATGTTTCCAGTTGGTGTGTGTATGAAGTTATTCCCCCTAGGACTTCTCCTCATGTGTAACTCTCCAAGCAACTTTTTAAAATGTGGTGGCATTCAAGGAACAGTGTGCGCCATTCATTTTTGAATGGTAAACTTGGAAAGGAGCACAGGTATGAGCACCTCCCTTGAGATCCTTGTTTGTTAGCTTGTCTAGATATTACTTTTGTCATGTTTGCTCCCATATCGTCTTAGCCTGTACATTTGTACATTTGTAAACAAGCATTTTCTTTCCAAAAAAAATTTTTTTTCCAAAAAAATAAATAAATAAACTTTCATGATTCTCCAGAGGAAACGGGTGTAAAATGGGTATGAACTTCCCATTGCGTAAGATAGAAGATGACAACAACATAAAATGTGCAGATACTGTATACAAATTGCAAAGGAGGAAAGAGTTCTGTGAGGGCACAATCCTAGCCTGTGCCAGAGCAGGCAGGCTAGGAGGCAGCTGGATGTCATCTTGGGAAAGGGTGTGTTTTCCCATGGGTAAAGCCCCACCACTATGGGGCTACTTGGATCGGTGCTGGGGAATAGGGGTTAGGATCTGGCCTAAATGCTGGAGCCTATCTCCACCCCCCTTCCCTAACCACCAGCCCACCTTCTCCCTGCCCCATTTCTCCTTCCCCCACTCTCCTAACCCCTCCTCCAGTTCAGCTGGCATGAGCTTACCCAGTCTGTGCAGTGCGGGGCCTGGATCAGTGCAACGTCTGTGCTCTGGCTCAGGCTCCTCCATGAGTGCCGCAAACATGCTTTATGGCACATTTGCCACACTCCCGAGCCAGGGTAAGGGACTTGTGCTAGCCCAGTGCAATGTTTGGATTGCGCTATAATAGTTATATATTAGTTTGTCAGCCAATGTACAAAAGACCCAGGCTTCGTGGAACCATTAGTGAGACAAACATGGGAGTGGTATCCATTTGTTCAATAGATCATGTAGATTGATCCCACATTTTGATGGTAGGAAGTTCACATCCTTGACAGATGGCATGGGGCACCATTTTGTTTTTCAGTTAATACTAGTCTGCAAGGGATGTAAGTCTCCCACCATTGAAAGTGTAATTTCCATGAGCTAATGAAGAAATTGATACCGGACTCATATTTGTTCCACTAACAGTTTCACAGATTTAGGTTTGCTGTCAGCCTGTATAGGAAACTTCATCACAGAAGATGGCTTTATTCTTATAATTCTGTTTTTCATCAGAGAATTGCATTGGGGTGTCTCAAGCCCTAACACCACTTGCACAGCCCATCCCCCTCCATTACAGGCCGGCAGAGGCGGGAAAATCACAGGCTCCCATTGGCTGACTGGTTGCCAGGGGTCAGGTCACACCTTAGACCTGTGGCTTAGCACTCACTCAGACCAGTTCTATGCTTTTCCTCAAGCCCCACCTGCCCACCCTATGTACAATCTGAGATTTGCTGGTTGCCTAGTTGATGAAACTGGTTGAGAATTTTTTGCTGTTACCCTGATTGGCTTTGAGTGGCAGTTTTTTCTCTTATCCCAGATGCATTTTGGGTGTGGTTTTAGCCATGGTTAAGGGTTTAGTCATGGTTAAAGGCAGTGGTGTCATATACTCTCCAGTAGACGGTACGCTGGGCGGGACTTACACATGATTGGCAGCCCGTCCACTCACTTCCGCTTTCTTCCTCTTTCTTCCCGCTCGCCGCGCGGCTTTCCCTGGCCTCGGAGGGGGCGCCTGCTCGCCCAGGCACCCGGCGCGCCCCCACCCATCCCCCCCGGTGAGCAGGCGCCCAGTTAAATTAGCAAAAATGTATAAAAATGCATTGAACAAATGCTGCAAGTGTATGAAATAAGAAGGTACTTTTTACCATATTATATGTGGTGGACCTGTACAAAAGCAAAAAGATACTGGGCTCAGATACACCAACAGATGCAGTGGATTTTTAAGGTAAATTTATGAATGAAGCTAGAAGCTTTTATGCTAGGTATATGTGATGATCAGGTACCATAAAACTTTGAAATTTTATTTCTACATATGACAAGGATACTATACTATGTGGCAAGGATACTATATGTACAATATTGGAAAGTTCCAGAGGTACCTTCAATTGAAGATTGGCGGATAAAAATACTGGACTTAATGGAAATTTATAAATTTATGACTTTACTTAAAGAGAAGTAAGTAAAGTCATTTATGAACAACTGGAACCCACTCATTGACTTCCTGCATAAGAACGGAAATACTGGTTCAGCGAACCATGGACATGTTGAATAGGTAGTTGATTTAAATTTAAAACACTTTGCTGTGGATTAAATTATAAGGAGATAAAAACATAAGAAGCGTTAAAGAAAAGAATAAGAAGCTGGCTAAGAGCAATTATCAATATTTTGTAGAGGAGGTAAGAAGGTATTACTCCATGCTTGCATTATATATTCTAAATTAAGTTTGTAATTGTTTTTATATAGTTGTTGGCTTGTTTTAGTTGTAATAAAAATACAATTAAAATGGTATACAAAAGAAATGATAGCACAAATGTACAAAATACAGCATAAGAAATAAACGAATAGAACAAATAAACAAACCAATAGTACTCTGTCAGTATAAATGAATGCTTTTTCATATAATGACTCTTTTTGCTACGGTGTAAAGGCATGTGTATCCATGTTGTGATTTGAAGAACAAGCTACTGCATGCTGGTTACAAGTGTTGTATTCTAAGTGGCTTAATGCATATTCAGTTTCCAAAATATTAAACATTTTTTCCTTCCAAACTACATCATAGAACTCTTAATAGTTGCTATGTAATCTTGAAGAAGTTAATAGCATACCCCATAATTTTTGTACAGCATGATGCTTTCCCCCCCTCTAATCCAGCCTGCATATTTGTGATAGCAGATGAAAGTGACAAATTTTACATGATGCCAGCATATTGATGATTTTTCTTTCTTTCAAAGTCAGCTCTTTTTTGCTTTCAACAGGCAGTCTTCATGCTAGGCACTTCTGAAAGGAGGAAGCTAAAGAATTTTCCAGATAATTCATTACTGTGAAAATCCCCAAGAGCACTATACCAAGTTTTTTCGGTACAGATAAAACCACTAGTTCCATAAATTGGCACATGCCCTGTGGGCAAAAAATGATTAGTTCTGGTGCCTAAAACAGCTGAACAGGTGTCTTTATTATATAATAGGAGTTGTGTGTGGTCAGCCCTGTCATGGGAAACAGTCCCTACCCAGAGGATAGAGCAATATGTTGTGAGCACTAAGAGATGTTTTGAGAATAATGAAAAAACTTGTGTACTAAAATTTCTCAACAGCCAGTTAATTTTATATCTCACAGTTATAGTCCATCTGTTTACTGTCAGTACAAAATTGTGTGTTCTTTTAGCATGAGATTTAGAATTGCAGCGTTAGAGCACAACTCTGTGCATGCTTACTTGGAATAATTTATCATGGCGTTCACTGAGGATTACTCCTGAATACACAGGATTTCAGTATGCATATTTCTGGCCTCTTCCTACTGATCTGCTTTGAGAATCACTTTCAGGTACAAGTATTCCTGTAAAAAATCTGTGATTCTGTAACAAATGTTTTGCTTACTTTGTACATGGAGTACGGCAATGTTAGGTGTGCTTTCACCTTCAGATAGGCAGACATCATAGCAATATTACATATTATATCACCCATTATTAGAGCTAAGAGACTGAAATACAAATCAAGAAGTTCAACTATCACACCTAACATGAACCCAGCTGCCCTAAGACAAGTCATTGTCCAACTAGATGTGTTTCTAAATGCTTAATGTAACCTGATAAGATTTTTTAAAATTATGAACATGAGAGTGGGGGCACAAAACCTAGCAGATCGACTTCAATATTTTGCCCTGGCCATGGTTTTGATTTTGTTTGTGGATCACTTGCAAGCTATTTTTTAGGGGTTTTTTTTTTGTTTTTGTTTAAAATTCCATTGAAAGCCAATGGGAGACTTTTTCAACTAAAATGCCATCCTATGGAGGGCTGGTGATCTGATCAAAGCTATGAGCAGGGAAATGTACTAAACCCACCCATTTCCCTCCTATGGTGATATAAGGTTTTGCTGAGCACCCCCACCTCCAACACACACACACAGAGCTGTGTTGTTAATAAAAAAAGAACTTACCCCATAATTGGGCCATGTTCCACATTTAAACAGACATCTAATTTATCCTGTCTTTCTGCCTTAGCATTCTACATCTGCAATATGAGGTTAATAAAAACAGCCTTAGAATGCTGTTTGAGTAGGTTGCTGGAGGTTTTTGAAATGGGGGCTGGTGATATACAGATAGATGATCCCTTTTAACCTCTGCCACACTTCTGCCAGAACAAAAAGACGAGAGCACCACTAGTTGTAAGGATTACAAGATTATATATGTGAAGTACATATTCTTCACAAAAAACACTATATAAATATTATTACTTACCTAGTCCTTATACAGTATTGTTGATAACACTTGCAAATGTATTCAGACTGGTCATCATTGCAACTGCTATGAATGTTGAACACTGTAAATCCTTGTTATAAATGTAGCATTCATTTGTTATTGACCAGTGATGATAAGGCCAGTGATGCTAAGGGTACATGTGATAAGGAAAGTCGGTGGAGTACATTGCAGCTAAGAAGAGAAGCAGTCAAGTACGTTTACGCTTTACAGGTTTGCAGAATAGACACAATCTCTGAACTGCAAAGTGGTTTTTAAAGTGCTCCTTTGGGATAAATATCTATAGTATTAAACAGCACATAGAAGGATAATTTTGGTGATCATTGCGGAGTACCTGCCTTCTTTGCATGCATGGCTATAGCAATCCTTTACCTAATGACGACCCTTTGCATTGAGGCATTTGCCAGCGGATATGTCCACAATCCTTGCAAAACTTCTAATGGAATAAAAACTAAAGCCTGTTTCCCTACAGAGAGAGGAGTGGGAGAGATAGAGAGCACTGTTGTCTTCTGCCCTGCTAACTGTGTCATAAGCAGCTTCCCTAGCTAGGTAGTGATGAATATGTAATATCTTCCTTTGTTCAGCTTTCTGGTCTCTGATCCAAAGACCCGCATGACCTCTTTTTGTGACTGTGCGTGCACCACATTTTTGTGCTGTTTGGTTTACTGCCCTCCATTTTGCAGGGTCAACATGGCCTGTCAAAAGTGAGTATTCCCTTTTGCTCTAATCTAACACACACCATCTCATAGAGCCAGTAAACACCCTGTTATCTATTTGAGTGGAAGCAAAGAGGAGCTTGAGAAAATTCTCTCTGCCACCAAGCTGTATGAGCAAGATGATATTAGGTGTGCACGTAGAAGTTAAGAAGCAGTTTCCTGACAATCTTGAATAATTTAAAAAAATCAAATCCAAAAAAAACTTTGTCACTGGCACAATAACCAGGCCTCACTAGGTTGTAGCCTCTTTTCAGTGTTAGGGTTCAGCCTTAGTCTGTGTGACTGAATCATACCAGGTAGTCATGTCCCCAGAACACCTTTCTTTAGAAATACTAGTAGCATGTGGCAGAGTACAGGTTTAGTTCTAGAAAACCAGTTTGACCTAACCAAAATTAGTTCTTTTTAAATTATTGCAGAGGTTCCAAACGATACAAGAGAGTTGGGGCCTCCCTAAGCAGTTGCAGGGGGACAGCGACAGCACTCCTGGAGTCATGCTGCCGCTGCAAAAAGGATGGGGGTCCAACTCACCAGAAGTGGGTTGTAATTCTGAGCGGTGGAGAGGCCTGCAGAGCGGGCTGCAGGCCAACCGCACCCTCCAGAGGGCCAGCATAATTCCTCGATAATTTGGAAACTCCCTTTTTCGCAGTGGTGGTACAGTCCCAAGAGGCTGGCAGCATCACCGTGACATAGCCATGAACCTTAAGGGTGTAGTGAAAGTTGTGACACCCCAGTTTGGGAATTTTTGGATTAGTGGATGAAGAGAAGCATGAATTCCTTTTGTAACCATGGCTCTCATCTCCTTGACATCCTGAGGTTGCCACCTCAGGACACCTGTTGCCTAAGTACTAAAGAGGCAGCTGATTACTTTGGCACCTTCCCATTTATCCACAGTTTGGTGACTGATTTAAGTCCTCCCCCCCCCCCCGGTTGGCCCAACAAGATTGGTGGACCTTATAGGTCCTTCTCACTCCAGGGAGGCCACTATACCCATGGTCCACTTAGTGGCAGATACCTCACTGTCCCCGCTTCCTTGCTATCCTTTTCTCCTCCCCATCTCCTTCCACCCCCAACACCAGTTTTATGGACAGATAATCACCTCTGCTTTCCCTCTGGCCAATTGCTGCACAGCCAGCTTTGACATGATTGCCATGGTCGTTCCTATCATGCAGCCTGCCATGCCCCCATGCCCCCATTGTCTCTCCTCCAGCTGCCCAGAGCATACGCAGAGATGCTATAGATTCTGACACTGTCAGCGTTCTAGCCTGCAAAGAATGGGTGTGCATGTATGTGTATATGTTTAGAAAGAGTGACTGCATTCAGTTCAGCTTTCCAGAATCTATGTTCCCAAAACATGCTGACTCTCCCAAATTCCAGTAGCCCTCCTGCTAGCATGCTGAATGGTGCCAGTGGGTTCACTTATTAAGCTGCTGCACAATATGCTTTCAATAGTGATGTCCCCTGGTTTGTATCTCTTACAGGTGGTTAAGAACATAAGAAGAGCCCTGCTGGATCAGGCCAAAGGCCCATCTAGTCCAGCTTCCTGTATCTCACAGCAGCCCATCAGGTGCCCCAGGGAGGCACGAGACACAAGACGCTTGCATCTTGTTGCCACTCCCTTGCACCCAGTACTCTGAAGTAGCCTACTACTAATGTGAGGAGGTTGCACAATCCATCATGGCCTATAGCCCACAATGGACTTTTCTTCCAGAAATCCGTCCAAACCCCTCTTAAAGGCATCTAGATCAGATGCCATCACCACCTCCTGTGGCAAGGAGTTCCACAGACCAACCACCCGCTGGGTAAAACAGTACTTCCTTTTATCTGTTTTAACTCTCCCAACCCTCAGTTTTAGCGGATGCCCCCGGTTCTGGTGTTTTGAGAGAGGGAAAAGAACATCCCTCTATCGACTCTACCCCTTCCGTGCATAATTTTGTATGTCTCAATCATGTCCCCCCTCAGGCGCCTTTTTTCTAGGCTGAAATGTCTAGAAAACTGGTTGTATGAGCAGAGGGTAAAACCCATCAGCACTGTATTATTTAGAAGTGAAGAATAAGTGAAGCTTCTATGTTGAAATGTATTTTTTCCAATGGAGTGAAAGGAGAACAGGCTTTTTATTTGAGTTTGTAGTCTTTTTGAAGTCTAGTGTAGTGGATGCAAACCTCACAAAGATCATAGTTCCCATAACCTCTTTTAACTTCTTGTTAGGCAAGGGGGGAGGCCCATACAGGGCACTTCAATCCTGCTCGGCTGTCTCTTCAGCAGCAGTGAGAGAAAAGGAACGCAGCTCCTCATTGCAGCTGAAGTAAAGAGTGTGTTTGGAGTGTGTCTGAAAAACTGATGGGGGTGGCTTGTAGGGGCAGCACCAGGATTCTTTGAGCAATGCTTAGAAGTCAAGTTTTCAGAGTTTGCCTTTTCTTGTGCATGGGAGAAACATAACATTGCCAAAGTTATTTCTGAACCCAATCATTGTGTTTCCTTACTGACCTCTGAGCAGCTCTGTTGTTGGCTGTCCCTGTAATTTGAGGACTGCTTGTCCTTTTCTGATGTGGAGGCCTGATTTGAGATGGGTGCTTATTTTGTGGGCTTGTTTTATATGACTGGGGGAGGAAGGGGGTGGGAGAGAGTAAACATAGCCATGGTGGTACTTTGTTTAATAAACTGCATATTTCTCATTGAGTGGTGTTGTAACATTAGGTTTTCTGTGTACCTGGGTGGGCCAATAAAGAAGTGATCTTCATGTGGTGTTAGGGTTCCAACCAAGATTGCTGCTCCTTCATTCCCACTGTGCTCCCTTCTGTGCTATTTCCTGCCTTGCAGGATGTAACCATCTTATACAGAACAAAGTCGCTGTAGAGCTGATTAGCTCACCGCAAGTGAGAGCTATGGTGGAGTATGTGAGGAGGCCAGCTGGCAAAGAATGGAATACAACCTTGAGGACCTGTCCAGGCTTGACGTGCGATTGCCTGTTGAGGCTTGATGGCAGGCAGCCAAAGGAGAGAACCACACTGTGAAGGCGACATCTGGATCTGAGGATGGGCGGATCACAAGAATACTGTAGATTTGTAAAAAAACCCATTGAAAAAATGGTGGTTTAGACTAGCCTGCTCATGTAAGCCGCCTTGGGTTGTATTTGCTTTGGCATGGGAAGGCGGGGTATAAATTCTTCAAAATAAAAAATAAAAATAAATATATAGCTGTATTTTGCCAGTACAAAGGTACCACATATGATTTGTTCCTGTTCATGCAGAACCTGTCAGAGCATAGGATAATGCTGTCTAAATAGTTTTGCAAACATTTTTTCTCCTTTGCTGTGCTTTTTTCTCTTTCGTATGAAGAATACATTTCAGTAGCAATGAATTTGGAGCAAAACATTTACGTTAACAAACAAGATATGTAGACAAAATGCTTCTTAATGAATGAATAAACAATATTTATGCAAGATATATAAGAGTGCACTAACAGAAATATTTGCAGTCAGTAAGTTATGCACCTCCATGTAACAACTTAAATGACAAACCTGGTTATAGAATGAAAATCCTAGATACACAAATGAAAAAAGACATGCTGTGTGCACTAGCAGTGATTCTGTGGAATTTCATTACAGTCTTTCTGTAAGCTGAAGAAAGCACCAAGGAGATGAGTTGAACCAGAACATATCTTCTCTAATCCGTCCATCAAGATCACCTTCATGTCATTTTTGTCCCTAGTATCCAAAGGTTATTGAAAATTCAGTATTGGAAAGACTATCTATACATTCAGATAATACCATTGGCATCTGCTGGCTAGATATCTAGGAAAATTGAGCAATCCTTCAATGTAGATTTGTGTATCCTATCTAACTTCATTTTAATAGATGCAACATTTGGGGATGATCAGCCTAGAAATCTCAGTTCAGTTACGGATTCGCTGGATGGCCTTGAAATTACTATCAATTAGCCACAGTTGCCCATTTATATAATGCAAGCCCTACCTGATAGCAGTGGTTCCCAAACTGTGGGTTAGGACCCACCAGAGGGTCATGAACTGACAAGCTGAAGAAGGAAAATGTATTGAGCCTTTTGGAAAGTGAAATGGAGAAGCACATGTGTATTTACTTGCACTGGTGGATTTTAGTTTTACCTAGAAAGTACTAGAAAGTACTGCACCTGTCAGGAGAAACTATGAACATAAGAAGAACCCTGCTGGATCAGGCCAAGTGCTCATCTAGTCCAGCTTCCTGTACCTCACAGTAGTCCTCCAGATGCCTCTGGGAACATGCAAGACTACAAGATACCTCTGTCCTGTTGCCATTCCCTTGCATCCAGTATTCAGAGATAGGCTACCTCTGAAACCCAGAAGTTGCATGTGCTCAACCTGTGGTGAATTTTTCTATTACAAAATCTCTTTTTGTAATTCCACTTTTTGTCCAATCCCTTTTTAAAGACCCCTAGGCCTTTAGGCAGAGGCGTCATCCTACCGGAACGGGGCAGTACCCCATTCCGGTAGTTCCGGGGAGAGCGGGAACGGAGCAGCAGTGCGCAGCAGACTCCGCGCGCTCTTTTTGCCCGCCCGCCCGCCACTGCGCCTGGATCACTCTGTAAGAGAGCTCTTCCAGGCGTAGGGAGGCATTGCCAGGCGCCACAAGGGGGCGGGGAGCTACAGCTCACCCGTCCGTCCCTGCGGTGTTCCAGATCCTGGCGCCAGCGAATGACATCACTGCCTTCAGGGCCATCACAACATCTTGCGGCAAGGAGTTCCACAGCTGACTGGTTAAGGAAGTATTTTCCTTTGTGTGTTCTAACCCTACCACCACTCAATTTTAGGGGGTCCCTGGTTCTGATGTTGTGCTAGAGGGAAAAGAACTTCCTTTGTCCATCCCATGTAAAATTTTATATGTCTCAATCATGCTCTCCTCCCCTCAGACATCTTTTTTTTTCTAGATTGAAGAGTCCCAAATACGGTTGCCTTTCCTCATAAGGGAGGTGCCCCAGCCAAGTAAACCTTTTTGTAACTCTTTTGTGTACCTTTTCCAGTTTCACAATATCCTTTTGAGATGTGGCAAACAGAAATACACTGGAATACTCCAGATGTAGCCTTACCATACATTTGTACATTCATTGATGTAATAATAGCCATTTTATTTTCAATCCTTTTTTTAATTATCCTGGGCATGGAATTGGCCTTCTTCACAGCTATCGCATACTTTAATCAAACTGCCAACTACCACTCCAAGATTTCTCTCCTGATCTGTCGCAGATAGTTCAGAACCCATTAGTGCAGTGGTTCCCAAACCACTTTTAGCATGGGGACCCCACAAAAAAGTTTCATTTTTACCAGCTGCTCAAGCCTCTGTGGCTATAATGGTGATTGGGCAGTGGTGCTCCCCTCCCCAAGTAGCAGGTTGTTTAAACTTTGATGCATACAGCCTAACCTGTCTTGTCAGTTTTGCAACCAACTGTAAAGGGTCCCAGACCCACAATTTGGGAACTACTGCATTAGCGTGTGTGTGAAGTATTGATTTCATATCCCAACGTGCATTTTTTAACACTTACTTATATTGAAGCAGTTCTGCCATTCAACTGTCCGTTCCCCAGTTTATAGAGATCCTTTTAGAGCTCTTCACAATCCCTTATGGCAGCGGTTTTCAAACTCTCTAGGAGAGTTTGACCCACTGTAAATGTTCGCGGGAGAAGAGAGAAGGCAACAGCGCGATCCCCAGAACAAGGATCAAGGAACAGGGGCTTTGATCAACTTACCTGTCAAAGCCCTGACCCCCTGGATGCATCCACAGAGCTTCCCAAGCCTTGGAAATTGAAAATAAAAGATCATCCTAGTTTTGCGCAAAAAACCACAAAACCGTTTTGCGCAGGTTTTGCAATCCTGAGGATTGCACTGCTGCCTTCTCTCCTCCCCGCCCCTTAACGACACCCCAGTTTGAAAACTTCTGCCTTATGGCATTCATAACTTGGAAGAGTGTCATTCACAAACTTGGTCACATCACTACCTATTCCCAACTCCAGGTAAACCCCAGCTAACTAGTCTAACTAGTCAAAACTAGAATTTCCAAGCAACATTCATGGTTTCTAATATCACCAAGTTAAAAACTATCACATCTATCTGGAACAATTAGTTTTGACCGGAGAAAACTAGAGACTGGACTTTTTCAGGGAAGTGAAAATTGTTTTTGCTTAGCTGGAACTAGTTTTGCCCACCAGGCTAGGCAATACTAGAAAACCTCCAACACCATCTGAAACACCTAGTTTTCATTAGTTGGCACTAGTAATTATGGATCTTGGTTTGTGACAGTAACACACACACATGCGCGCGCGCACACACACACACACACACACACACACGTGCATGTGTGTGCATAACCATTAAACCCCAATATCAACTATAACTAGAGAAAGAGAGATATTTGATATTTGACAAAATGAATAGTAAGCATGGCCTCATTACCATGTTAGTTAGTTTTGAAAATCTAACATTAGCAAAAAACAAAATTACAATTCCAGAGCAAATAAACAATTGATTGAATTAAGATGCAAGGATTTCCTATATGTTATCTTTGCTAAGTCAACTCAGTCGGGCAATTGCTTCGGCAGCTGCACTGATTGCCAGTTTGTTTCCGGGCCCAATTCAAAGTGCTAGTTTTGACTTTTAAAGCCTTTTATGGCTTGGGTCCAGGGTATTTCTTCCATATTCTACCCATGCTCTCAAGTCATCGGGTTGGGGGGGGGGCTGTTGACTGTGCCGCCACCAGGTCAGGTGAAGGGGATGGCGGCCAGGAATAGGGCCTTCTCAATGGTGGCTCCACGGTTGTGGAATTCCCTCCCCTTGGAGTTAAGAACATAGAATAGAAAGGCGGGGTATAAATTCATTTAATAATAATAAATCACCACCACTACTATAAGTAGATTTTATATCTTCTTTCACTTGCTTCCATATCTAGCACCTATCTAGCTTCCATATCTAGCACCATATTCCAGCACAGAGTTTGACCTGGTGGATTTTGGTGGGTGGTACAGATGGAATCTTTCACATGGAGATAAAATCCACCAATCAGTTCTGCTGTAATTAATGTGGAATTTGAAGCAGAGAATCCAGACGGTCAATGATGTGTTCAATAACTCGTGCAGAGTTCTGTTTCTCAGTAATGGTTATCTTTCCAAGGAGTATAGTTAATTTCTTCAGTAGTCTGTAAATTATTACAGAAATTACAAATCTGCCAGAAAATCAATACAACTAATTGTAAATTAATAGATTTCTAAGTGTGAAGGAGTGTGTAATAATGCAGATGAGTTCTTCAAGGAACATGTAAGTCTGGGACTGTGGGACTAGAAGCTTCCAGCTGCTTTATGTGACATCTTCAAGTGTAAACACATTTCTTTTTCCCCCTCCACTGATTTAGTCTGCCATGGCAGCAAACAACATTTCCATTAGCTTCCCACTGTTAAATCTCAGAGTAACTATAATCACAAAAACATCCACCATGCAAACAAACTAATAGAGCAGCAACTGAGGTCATCATCTATCTTCAGCCTGCAGACAGATTTTTAGGTTCATCCAGGGTTTGATTTGAAGTTTATTTCTACAATCCTAAACCGTACTTAATGAAGAGAACAAAAATGAGAATGATAACACTGTATTGTACAGTGATAAATTGTTTGGGATGCTCTGACCACACAAATGTATTTGCCTGCTTGTGTTTCTTTTTTTACATTTAGTTCCAGCATTCAGCCAATAGACTATACAAGATCTTGGGGAGAAAATCTGTATCAATTGTTTCCCTTTCTCAAAATGAAACTGTCTACAAGTGGGAAGCTTTAGTTTTAAACAAATTGACTTTTATGCTTTCTTTTATTGTTCTTTTATTTCCACATCATTTGCAGTGCATATGTTGCCTTGCCTGGCTAAATTGCATGCAGCAGAACAGGAGGCAAGTCTAGAAAAAGCTTTATTTGGTCTTTATTTAT
The DNA here is from genome assembly GCA_029204185.1 of Lerista edwardsae. Classification (NCBI taxonomy): domain Eukaryota; kingdom Metazoa; phylum Chordata; class Lepidosauria; order Squamata; family Scincidae; genus Lerista; species Lerista edwardsae. The sequence continues at coordinate 9,973,701 of JAJKFI010000050.1, forward strand.
AGCCAGCATAATACGTGCTCCAAAATGGTTTTAGACTTAGGATGAGTCCACAGGTTATCTTTTTATAAGATGATTGCAATTATCACTTTATAGCCAGAACGTGTGAAATTGCTACCATAAAAGTAAATTTGTGTATTTATTTCTGAGACGATAAAGGCACAGTCTTCTTAAATAATTTTCAACTTAAAATGCAATTCGCTTGGAAAAAAAATGCCCCTGAAGGTGTATGTCAGCTAGTCTTGATGGCTTTTTTGACCACTCATTGTAACTAGTGGCCACATCAAATACAAAGCCTCTGCATGTTAAAGTAACAAATGTATGCTGACTTTCACATCTCAGAGTATATGGTTCAAATGCTTACTAGGCAGTTTTGTATCACCTGGCTAAACCATCTGAATGTTCTTTGAATTTCCATGTTACTTGATCTTCACTGCAGTCCTATACACACTTAGCCAGGAGTACATTCCATTAAACTTGCTTCTGAGTAGATTTGTATAGGATTGCACTGCTTCTTTCTTAGGTTCGACTGAATAACTGCAGTTGTACATAACACACAACTGCATGAGAAATTCTCCATTGCCCAGACTGTTTTCCAGTGTTTATCAAGAGCTTTCATTGTCTTTGATCCACAGTACTAATTAGAGTAGCACTGCCTAAGTGTGCAGGACACCATTTTACATGTGTTACCTTGAGAACAATAACAAACTTGTAGGGTTGGTAGGTATCATTGCATGTGCAGAGCTTGTGGAGGTGTGCATATTGCATGTGGAGAACCGAAGTGGAGAGGGGGTGACTTGTCTAAGGCCTCCTTGTGTATTCGTGGCAGAAGTGAGATTCAAACTAGGAAGGTCCTGGTTCATAGCTGTCTCTTAGCTACATCAGTTCATGTGCAAATTGCCAATATGGTGTGCACACATCTTGATGCAGCCATGTACACAATCACATCAAGGCTGCTTTATGGCCACTTGCGTTTCAATATGGGCTGGGGAGATATGCAGTTGAACTGAACATTGTGGCAAATTGTGCTTGCTTCAGTTCAAGAATTCATTTTAGATACTCTCCTAATTGGACTGAAGTTCAGAAGGAATGGAATGTAGGGCGGAGAGGATCAATGTAATACAAGGCTGGAAGGAAAGGGCTGTTTGGTTTGGTATGTTTTCTGTTGTGTGTTGTGTTGGCTCCTGATTGTTAAACTAGCTGCACTCTTTACTATCATTGGTGATTTGAATTGTTATAGTTGGATTGTTGGGAGCTCTATTGTTTTTATTTTATGATATTTTATTGATCTTTGTGTTGCTTTGTTTATAACAGTGGTCTCCTGGCCCATGGGCAGGATCTGGTGTCTGCTGACATCCTCTGCCAGGTGACTGGTACTTCCTGTTCCGCCGGGCAGTGTGTTTACAGCCACAGCTACAGCCTCTATGTCTTGCCGTGACCAGCTGCTTCTGGGTACTGTTGCCCCGGCAGGCTGTGCACCTGGAGTTCTGGCCATGGTGACACTTGGGGGCTGTAGGTTGTGACTGTAAACACACTCCCCAGCAGAATGGTAAGTGCTGTTCGTGCTGGGGAAGCTTTTGGCTCCTGTAAAGGTCTCCAGTTTGGAGACTGCTGGTTTATAATATTGTAAGACACCTTGAGTATTCCAATTAGGGCAGGAAAGATAGGATAGCATATTTTTTTTAAAAAAAAAATTAAATAAATTCGCTTCTCCCTAGTTTGGGGTAATGAAAGAGGGGTGTAGCAACCTCCAGACTTCATCATGCACCTGATACAGAAGCCCATGCTCATGGTTATAACCTTTTCCCCACCTCTATTTGTTTTTAAAGCAAGAAGCACACAAAATAGGCAACTTCATTAGTAAATGTGGAAATTGGGATTCAGTCATCATCTGATGAGTAATCATGGTTTACTCGCTGCCTGTTTTCAGCTCTGATAAATACCGCAGAAGGGTATGAAAAGACAATTATTTGAGCTGCTGATTTGAACGATCTCATTCCATTGGGCTGCAGGGGTGCTAGTTACTTCACATGACTGCAGAGAATAATGCTTTTGAGGATATCTCTTCTCTAAATGTGTGCAATAATTAAACACATTTCCTAGAAAAGTACTGCATGTCTAAAATAATATCACATCTATCATATATGATATAGAAAACATTAAGAATGTGATGCTGCCAAGGTTAAATACGCTTCATCTTCTCTTATTTCAATGGGAGAACGAGGCCTGTGCTTGCTTCTCTCCCGTGAAAATGAATGAGAAATGTTGAATTGTGCTCATCATATTTTAATTTTTTTTTAAGGAGACCTTGCTGACATGAGTTATTTTTTTCATCTTGCAGCATGTTTGCGTGGTATAGAGTGATTTGCTCCTTAAAGCAAGCCTCTTAATTCCTCTACTGGGATGACGATCATTATAGTTTCACTAAATTGGCCAATAGTCATGGCTCATCTACAGAGTGCAATTTCTGAAATGTTTATGATTATTCATAGCAGTTACTTTAGCAACTCTATAAATAAATAAAATTGGATTGTAGTTTGATGGCTGGAAAAAAAACCTGAGCACTTATTTGAGATGTGCAGACCAAAATGGCTTTGCTTATATTTATTTCACACTACTAAATGCTTCCGAGTGTTTCACAGATGCAAATTAAAAATTTGGACCTTACAGTGAAGAGCTCACAGTGTAAATCAATCAGTAAAATATTATAATCATTTTCTCCAGTTAAGGCAATGATTCCCCAAACATGAATACCCTTGGAGAACACTATTTGGAACTTTTATCAAGGAGCACTATGGCATTTGTCCCTCTGCCTCATTCATTCCCCCCCCCCATTTTCCTCCTGCTGTGGGGCAGATAATTTTACTTACTTTTAATTCAAAAGTACTGTGATGAGACATACCTCTTCATGTTGTTCCTCCCAGCCATATTACACAAGACAATGACAAAAAAAGTTCCTTTTACATGACATGACTGAGGGTCCAGCCCATCACACTTAACTATCCAGCACTGATGCAGCCATGGCAAAAGGGCATGCACTGCATTCTGAAATGGCGGGGGATAGTCAGTAAGACCTCCTCAAGGCAAGAGAACGTTTGATCCCTTACCTTAGGGCTGCATTGCTGCTGGAGAGTTGGATAGGATTGGTTCCTGAGTGTCCTGTAATCCTCAGAGTGCAATTCCAACCCTGTTCTGATACAGACAGGCTGCACGGCCTGCCTTGTATCCGATTCAGGTTTGGAGGCTATTGGAGGTCAACTCAGGGTTACATTGGCACATCTTATGCAAGCAATAAACTCTGATGCCACTCAGTGAGAATACATGGAACATTTCTTTCACAAAGAAATATTGACAGCCAACTTGTATGTACTGTTGCAATCAGATCAATAGGGAACTAGAACAATGCACTTTACTATTCTTTGCTAGTGGCCATTTCTTCTACCAGAGAAAGAGGGAATGCATTAGCTTCTGATTTTTTACTGTTCACTTTTTTCTTTTCTTTTTGCTGTTTCCTTTTTCTTTTCCCTCAAGTTTCAGTGTCCTCCCCATACATGGATATATATTGTGTTCCTTGTCACAATCACTTCTTTCAGAGCTGCGTTAACAATTGTACAATTGGGCAAGGGTAAAGTCTCCAGGGCCACTAAGGGTTGCTAGTGCTCAAAAGGGAGGAAGGTTCAACATCTGTGGTCTCTGGGGGGTTATCTAGGGGCTCCCAGACCCCAGGGATCGCAATAGTTTTGTACAGTGTAGACACATGTCCAGTGCAGCCTCTTCAGAGTGACCAGGAGACTTTGTCATTCACATATGTGGCGCTTTAAAGCTGAAATGCACTGTGATCATACACTGTTGAAACCTTAAAGAAAAGAAAGCAAAAAGGAAATAACCAGATATTCTGCATACAGAATGTGGTATTCATGTAGTATTCATGTGGGATCCATTCCAGGGTACTGATATCCACGGGTAATGGAATCCATGGTAATTGAATGAAATTGATGTACAGGAGCCCTTCTGAGCATGTGGTCTCCCCAGTCCTCAAAAGGCCTCTGGAAGGTACTTCCAATTTTTGGCAAAAATCAGAAGTGCCACTTAAATACATGTTGACCAAAACCTTGTCAAAATATTGGGGATTTTTTCTGTGTGTGTGTGTGTGTGTGTGTGTGTGTGTGTGTGTGTGTGTGTGT